>CAAE01013759.1:25000-56779 GCA_000180735.1 Tetraodon nigroviridis
TGTGTGTGTGTGAAGAATGGCGTGCAGCCTGGAGCAAAGGTGAGGCTGCAGCGCTGCAGCTCTAATTTATTCCGTCAACAACCCTGTGTAAAGATCAAAGATAGTTATTGGTTACGGATTAGCATAACAAGCTCACGACTCCAACGAGCTAGCTACTGGTTAGCAAGTTTAGCATAATCCCATCTGATCCCACATCAATTCTTCCTCCTTGGGGTTTTTGTTTGGGGGCGTTTGTGTTCACCCTCTCTCAGTTGTCTTTATTTATTGTTTAAAAGTTCAGTGGTACAGGAGTAGCACATACCAGTAATGGTCACCCGCACGGAGCGCCTTCCAGCAGCCGTGGGGGATATTTACTCCTTGGCCACATGGCTCAGTGTGAATTAACATTGAAGAACACATGGAATTACATATTGTAGGGTTAGGGTTAGTGCAGGACGAGTGCAGGAGCAGCCAAACTATGAAAAAAGGACGACTTAGCCTAGAAAATACGCTAATCTGTCTGGATCTGGACTATCGGCTCCTAAAGACGGGCCGGTCGGTCTCCAGCTGCTACCTCGGGCTAATTTGACGCTAATGTGCCTCGGGGTAATTCAGCCCAGCGGGGGGCAACAAGGCGAGGACGGGCCTCTGACAGGTCACCCAGAACAGGGAGACTTAGGGCAGCTAACAGCTGTGGTGTCAGGTTACTGGTCTGGAGCCAGCCTCTGCTCTCTGTCACTGGTTTGAAAGCAGCAGAACCAGCTGAACGTGCATCACTTCAGCGGCTTCCACGTGGGAAACATGTTTCCACTTGCACCCTGCCGTCGGTGCACCTACGTGCTCTCGCTTCCTCAACTTCCTGTTTAGCCTTTGACCTTTAGCTCTTGGTCTGACTGTGAGCTGCTGTTGTTGGTTTTCAGGTGAAATCATCAGAGCCGAGTCTGAAGTTCCTCACACACCCAAACAGAAGAACCCTTTGAATGTTGCTGTTCCAAGAAGAGATTAAAGGAACATCAAATACAGCTGCTCCTGCACAAAAACAGCTCATGCTAACGGACTCTGGCTGTTTCAACACCTCCCCTCTTCCCTTTTGTGTGAGGTCTCTCTGTTGGCTCACCCTCGATGCGTAATTCTTTGTCAGGCTGGCCTCAGGGTGTGGACAAACACCAGCGCAGGGAGGACCAGGCATGCAGCCACTTGCAGCGTGCAGCTAATGCTGGGCTAATTTTCTCAGCTTCAAAGTTTTCAAAGATGAGTCAGTTGCAACTGTCATGTTTGAGGAGTTTTACAGGCCTTTCTGGGTTTTGTGCAAATCTCTGTGGAGCAGGCAAGAGAGAGGGTCCGCAGGTGACCGCTGCTGAAGGCTCTAATCAAGTGCTCCCCCCTGGACACGCCCGTCTCTGGCATGCTCTGCTCTGCTCATACATGCAACAGTGGATTTGGAGACATAAAGCACTGTTTAAACTGCTCCCCCGTGGGGACACAACTCACCCAGGAATCAACTGTAAATCTGCCCTGGAGGACCTGACAGCAGATGGATGCTGCTCAGTGACGCTGCAGACCTCTGGCATTCACGGGGGCTGAACCCAAAGTAAACCACTGGCAGATAGAGCGGCCAGAGGCCAAACTCTCTGCTCCAACTGGTGGAAAGTGGCAAGACTGATAGAATTACGCTCCACATTCAGGGCCATGGGGTGAGGTTAGAGGTCATGTGACCCTCCCACCTCAGGCACAAAGCTTCCTGATGAGGGGCTTTGATGACAAAATGTGGGGAAAAAAGCTCCCAAACGACAAACAATGAGTGAATGAATTAAGCTCAGAGTTAATTACCTGTTTTGGGATCTACGTCGAAATGTGTGCGGTGAGATTCCAGCATGTGGAAGGACAGCTTTCCCTCAGAGGAGGCATCTGCGTCTGTGGCCCAGACCTGAGCCACAGAGCCCACGCCGTCCACGTTCTCCTGCACCGAAGCAAAGTAGACCGGCTGGGAAAGCTGCGGAGCGTTGTCGTTAACGTCTAGGACCCGCAGGAAGACGTGGGTCCAAGACAGCAGAGGCTCTGTTCCCAGATCACCGACCAGGACGGAGAGCCAGTAGTGAGGCATCTTCTCACGGTCCAAAATCTTTGCTGAACAAATCACACCTGAGGCGGAAGAACAGGTAGGCGTCCATGAAACATTCCACAGATGATCCACACATGCAGAGCACCAGTGGCTGCTTGTTCCAACCCTGCTGCTGTGCCTTTGTAATTATTATTATTATTATTATTATTATTTTTATTATCAGCAGCATCAGCTTCAGGAACGATATCTGGAATCGCCCAGGAGCCAAATGTCAGCCATTCATGCTGAGCGGATGTGCCAAAACCTGCACAAACTATTAGAGTTTATGGGAAGATGCCCAGGGGCCGTGGCTGCAGAGACGCTCGCAGTACGAACACACTACGTTTAATGTTCAAACAGGCTGAAAAACGATGCAACTGATTTTAGACCTAATTTCAGCCAAATTCCATTGTGACAGTGAGCTCCAGCTGCTCTGATTTTGCCTGAACTTGGGGGTCAAAAGCAGGAATGCGCCACTATCTGTTGGCGGAGGGGGGATCGTGTTCTGCAAAGAATGTTCTGGTGAAAAAAAAACCTGAGAATTCACAGAAAACACGTCTGAAAATCGCTCGATTCCAAAGTACAAGAATGTGCAAAAGATGGTTGCACCACAGCCACAGAGACGAGGAAGCTGAGGAAGCTGAGGAAGCTAAAACTCCTGGTCCCTCTTTGGTTCTGTGAACGGACACGGCTGGACTGACTGGTGGAACACAGAAGGGCTGAGCAGCATCTTACCTGTTTCCTCATCAATGCTGAAGACTCCCAGGCCTGAGCCGTCCTGGATGTGGAACCTGAACTCTCCATCTCTGCCCACGTCCTTGTCTGAGGCCGTTAGCTTGAGCACCGACGTCCCCACGGCTGCGTCCTCCATCACAGCGGCTTCGTAGACGAACTCCGAGAACAGCGGCCTGTGCAGGTTCTCGTTGACGTCCAGAACCTCAATCTCAACAAAGCAGGACGAGGAAAGGGAGCGCGGGAGGCCGTGGTCCACAGCCCGCACCGTCAGGGTGTAGGAGCGCCGCCGCTCAAAGTCCAGCTCTCGTTCAAGGGTCAAAGCACCTGTGGAGGAGTCCAGGCGAAAGCTGCCTCCCTCCGGGTTCTTCAGGTTGTAGGTGACCAGACCCCCGCTGGCCAGGTCCAGGTCCACGCTCTCAACCCAGAGGAGAAGCGTCCCCACAGGGAGATCTTCTGGAACTTTGATTTTGTAGTTGTGGGGTAAAAACCTGGGAGGGTTGTCGTTTACGTCCTGTAAAACCACAACCAGGTCGACGACGGAGACCAAGCGAGGGCCCCGTTCGGCTCCGTCTTTGGCTACGATCTGCAGATCATGTCGGGGGGTGGTTTCTCGGTCCAGAGGGGCCTTCAGGGTCACCTCACCCGTCACCGGGTCGATGCTGAACGCGTTTGTCGGTGTCAGCAGGGAGAACCGGAGCCGACCCCCCACATCCAAGTCCGGATCAGCGGCGTGAGCCGTGAAAACCACCGAGTCCACCTCTGCGTTCTCGGGCACCCGCGTCACGTACCTGAGCTGGTCGAACTCGGGCGGATTGTCGTTGACGTCGGTCACGGTCACCGCCACGAACCTCCACGCTGTCTTCTGAGGCATTCCCAAGTCATAAACGGTGATGTTCAGGACGTAGAAGGCGTTGCGTTCTCTGTCCAGAGAGCAGACCAGGCGAAGGTCTCCGGCGAAGGTGTCGATGGAGAAGCAGCCGTCCTGGTTCCCAGCAGAGATGGCGTAAACCAGCAGGCTGCCAAAGCCAGAGTCAGCATCCGTCGCCCGCAGGCGCACCACGCTGGAGTTCAGAGGGAAGTCCTCGCTCAGCTCCACGGAACTGGGGAGGACCGGGTCAAACTTGGGAGAGTGTCTGTTGGTCACGTGCACGTCGGGGAACGCCTCGTCCTCCTCCTGGGCTAAAAACGGCTCCATGGACTGGATGAGCCTGGCGGTGAGCTGTTTGGAAATGCCCGTTTCCTGGCAGGCGACCGTCGCCTCCTCGCCTCTGTGCGTGACCGTGACCCTGACCACCGCGGCCTCGGACTGGTGCCTTCCGTCTGTGGCTGCGACGCTCAGCGTGAAGGAGCCCTCGCTGGGAGGAATGGCCCTCTTCAGACTGATGACGCCCGACACCGAGTCCACGGCGAAGACCTGCAGCTCGTTCCCGGACTGGATGAGGTAGCGCAGCTGCTGCAGCTCGTCCGGATCGATGGCGGACAGCTGGACCACGGTGCCGCCCACCGGCGCGTCCACAGGCAGGGTGGTGTTGCAGCCCACCCTCTCCAACAGAGGGATGTTGTCGTTGACGTTGTTCAGAGTTATGGTCACTGGACATTCGCTCACCCGGCTGAAGGGGCTGCCGCTGTCCGAGGCCCAAACCCTCAGATGGTACCGCCGCCTCATCAGCTCATAGTCCAGGTGTCCAGAGGTGGATATGACGCCCGTGAAGGGGTGGATGGTGAACGGGGAGGGGCCTGAGTTAGCCAGAGCGTAGGTCACAAAGGCGTTCTTGCCTCCGTCTGCATCTGTGGCTGAAACCTGCAACACGCTGCTGCCCACAGGAGCGTTCTCGTCCAGCGAGGCCTCGTAGGAGGGGCTGGCGAACTGGGGGCTGTTGTCGTTCTCGTCCTTCACCTCGATCACCACGCGGGCCTCGGCTTCGCCGCCATTGGCTGCCACGTCAAACTGGTATCGCCTCTTGCTCTCGTAGTCCAGCTTCTGGGTGGTGACGATCACTCCCGTCAGGGGATTGATCCTAAACGGAGCCCCGTCCGGATCGTCCTTGATGCTGAAGCTGGCGTTATGAGCCTCTGAACTCAGAGAAACCAGAAGGACGTGAGTGTTGGGGGGTGAGAACTCGCTCAGCGTCACCCTGTAGGTGCTCTCCTTAAAAGCCAAAGGGCTGATCTGAGCGGCTGCTATGTGGACTTGTTGAACCGAGGAAGACAAACTGGGGAAGCTGGTGTCTCTGGCTTGAAGAGACAGGTTGAACCCCGAAGGCGCTTGAGGCCAGTCTATCCTCTTTGTGGAGATCACCTGGAAGCGGTCGCCCTGTGCACCTGAGGGGATTACCGTAAAACACCCACAGAGATCTCCTCCAACTACGCTCAGGGATCCGACCGGCTTCACGCCGGCCTCCACCTGCACGTCCACAGTGACCTTTCCATCAGCGGACACAACGGGTTTGGAGACCTGCGAGATGACCGGAGAGGCCTTGGACGTCTTCTGCACATGAACCGTAATCTTGGCCACGTTTCCAAACTTCTGGACACCAGAGATCTTCTTGGTCCTGTCCTCCGCTAGGACCGTGAGCTCGTATCTCTGTGAGCGGGTGTGGTTGAGCTTCCTGACCAGGCTGACTGTGCCCGTGAAGGGATCCACCGCAAAGGGGTGAGCTCTGCTGGTGAAAGAGTAATAAAAGTCGGCGTTGCTGCCGACGTCTGCGTCCGTAGCGCTAACCGTGACCACGCTGGACCTCAGCTCGGCGTCCTCCGCGATGCTCACGCTGTAGGAGGCTGGATAGAAGAGCGGCTTCAGGTCGTTGGCGTCCAGGACTCGGACCAGCACCTTGGTTTTGGCCCTGAGGTCGGAGCTTTTTTCGGTAGCCTCCACCGTCAGCGTGTAGGCGTCTCGGACCTCCCTGTTGAGCAGGGCTGCGTTGCCGCTGCGGGTTCTGACTCTGAGGAAGCAGAAATCACCCACTTTAAGCGCTTCGGCTTGAAACAGGTCGTCGTCGTCGCCGGAGACGACGCTGTAGTCCAGTTCCCAGTGGGGGAGGCTGAGCTGGATGCCCGTCTTTGCAGGCGTCTCCACGTAGGTCCGCGGCGGAGAGTTCTCCTTGATGCTGGCCTCGTAGACAGGCTGCGTGAACCTCAGAGGCGAACCGGCTTTTCCCCCAAGACACCTCGGTGACTGCAGGAAGACGGCCGCCAAGCTGAGGACCGCCACTCCAAACGTGGCCATGGCTCAAACCCTAAAGACCCTCGAGACCTGGAAGACAGAGACGGGCTCGGTTTTAGGACAACAACTGGAAGAAGAAGGAAAAACGTGATCAACCTACCAAACATAGCAAACAGACAGATAGATAGATGGATGGATGGCAGGTAGAGCGATAGACAGGCCGGCAGAGACGGGAGGACAAGTCTCAGGAAAATATAAACGCAAAAACCACAATGTGCTTAAACTCTAATGAGGTCGGATTTAAAAAAACAGTCTGGTAGAAATAGAAACACACAACACGCTGCAGTTCCTGCGCACAGCGCAACCACATGTGGTCGTACACACCAGTGTTTGTGTGTGCGTGTGTGTTTGTGTTGGCCCAGAGCTCCACGTTGTTACTCGCCCTCCCTGTGAGGTGTTGAAGAGCTGGATGGCGTGGGGGAGGAACCGACAGGTGGCAGCCAGCAACAACCCCACAATTACCCAGCAGGCTGCCGACCAGCAGCGCAGCCAGCCGGGAACCAGCGTTAGTCATCACCGCGCCACGATGAGGGGTTGGCCGCAAACGCCGGCAGCCTCCTCAGTCCTCGCCAGGAGGTCCGCGTCTGGTTTACAAGCCCCGCCCCCAGGCAGAAACATCGAAGGCAGCTGGAAAACAGAAGCAGCCGAGACCTTCTCCTCCGCAGGAACGAAGCGCTGGCGTGTCACCAGGTGCAGCTTTCAGCACTCTCAGATTTCCAGCTGTGTTCCCGGGCTGAGCTCTGGAGCGATGAGATCTTCACACACACACACACACACACAAACATCATAGTTCCTCCTCCTGCAGAGCAAACTGGGACAGAGCTGCAGGTTTGGCTTCAGCAGGAGAAAGTTCCTGGTGGAGGAGGAGGAGAACTGGAATGTCTGCAGCTCCTGCAGCTCCGTCACTCAGCCCGTCCAGCCGTGGAGGCTGCTGAGCTCCTGAGGCTGCGTGTGTGAGCCGATGTGTGTGAGAGCCGCCACAGAGCCTCCGCAGGCCAAAGAGGAGAAAAAGGACTTCAGGATGAAAGGATTTGGTGCTTTTAGGCCTGCGGGCCGATTCTGGTTTAGAGAAGCAGATACCTGAGGTCTCCCTGCACGCATCCGTGTGCGCACGTGTGTGTGTTCTTTTTTGTGGAACACAGGGATATACGGGTATTCCATGACCAAGTCTGAACTGATCCTCTGTCTAAATTACAGAAGCTAAAGAGGTTTGGTGTTTGAGCAACACGTCGGGGAGCTGATCCCAGGTCAGGTGGGAAGCTGAAAGCTGCTGATTCTGCAGATTTACTTCACCCTAACTAACTCACAGCTGTTAGAGTTGGGACGACGACAGCAGAGAACATGTGGACCTGCAGACCTGGACTTGGACAGCCGTCCGCGTTTGTCTTTGGTGCCAGAGCCTGTCGGGCACCAGCATAACCCATTAGGACAAACGTCTCCATAAATATTTACTCCTCAGAGGTTTGTGGAATTGGAGTCGTTTCCAGGCGGGGGAGGGGAAGGGACCTCGGCGGGAGATGAGTAAAAGTTTACGCGTCGAATGAAAAACGCAAGAAATCCAACGATCTCCATTTGAGTCCAACTGAAGCTGCAGCAGATGTAATGAAAGCTACAAATCAACATTATCGGCTTCATTACTACACTTGCAGCTCACGCATGGCCCGCAGAGGAAACCAGTGAGGAGACACACCTTCGGATTCCAGGCCGGATTATAAATCACACTCACTGTCAGGGGAAACACACACACACACACACACACACACTCCTGAACCCAAACGTCACCTCAGAATGTCTCCAGCGGGCTGCTGTGAACCTGGAACCCACACTCAGAGGCGCTGATGTTTTCATCTAAACATCGGGACCCGGCAGCCTTTCACTGCTGGTACCAACATTCTGCTGCTTCACGCCTGTTCCCGCAGCGACCTGCATCCACACGCTCCGCTCCCGCTCCCCGGATCACATTTCAACCGCCCCGCGGCTCCGAGCAGGCGGAGAACGCTCTGCGGCTTCTAGCCGCTCCTCCACAGCTGAAGCTGCTCTGCTGCAGCGTGACCATGTGACCAGGAAGTCACCTCCGCAGGCCCACACTTGCCTCCTCCCTGTTTACTCGCAGAATAACCTTCTGCTAAAGTTTCACACTGCCGCCTCACAAACCTTCGAACCCTCTGTTGGGTTGAAGGTCCAGGGAGCTTCGACCAGAAGGTGGAGGGCTGAAGGTCCAGTTCCAGTCGGTTCTCTCAGCTACAGCTGGACCAGGTTTATCAAGCTTTCACCCTTCAACCATTAGCATAGCTGTGCTAGCTAGGCCTACGCTGCTGGAGACACCAACATGATCTGCTGAGCGGTTCCCCACCTCCTCAACACCAACCACCTCCGCTCCTCCCTCCCCAGAGTCCACAGTCATGTTTGCCATGTTTGTATATTTGTTTCTCTCTCTGTTTTATCCTCTCGGTCCTTTCTCTCTCTTCTCTTTCTCCTTTACCCATGTGACTCTCAGCAGGACAGTTCCTCCTTGAAAGTGGTCCTGCTCGGGGTTTCTTACTGTTAAAAGGGAGTTTTTCCTGCCCCTGTGCTTCCCTGGGGGTTCTGGCTCTGGGTTTCTGCCTCTGTAAAGCACCTAAAGACCATAAATAAAAGGAAATATAATGATTATTTTAGAGGGGGAAAAGCAGCTAAGGCCTTAAAATAAATGTTTCATAGCAGAAACAGAACAAAAGCGACTAAAAAACAACTTTCTGTTCATGAAGCTCAAAGAAACGGATGAGAAGCAACAACTAAGCTCAACTCCTCCAAAAGGAGCCTTAACTGAATAAAACGGCACAAACAAGCAGCGCGCAAGCTTTAGCTGGTTCCCCAGGTTATCCTAGCAGGAAGCTCCGGATGGAAAGGCGGGTACGGTAGCAGCAGATGCGTCTACCACAGCTTTGATGAATCGCTCCGCAAACAGATTTACGTATTGATGAGACGCTTGCTAAGACCTCCATCAATCATCCCATAATTGCAGCCCCGCAGACCTTCTGCCTATGTTCTGTCATTTACTGTCAGATGCAATAGTGATGATGGCACACACACACACACACACACACACACACACACACACACAGACCAGCTCACGTCCTTCAGACATCCAGGATCTTCTCAGGATCTTGCTGCTGACCGAACCTCCGTCCTGTCACTGCGACAGTGAAAAGCTTGTATTTTTATTCACTTGCGGCTCTTCTGTGGTGTTTTTCTTAGAGTAAAAGTCAGATTCTGTCTGCTGAGTCCTCAGACAAGTCGATTCAAGGACCCAGCAAACCGCCGGTCGGGCTCTGCAAACCTCCTCGGGCGTTTTCTCATAGGAGGTTGATGAGAGCCAGCAGGCCTCATCAGGCCCCTCGTCACACCAGCACTGCTCCTCTCCTCCATAAGCTCCTACCGAGGTGGAGCAGAGCGGGAAAGAAGGGCTCTGGAGGAGTTCCTCCTCTCCCGCTCGTCCATCACCCGACCAGGAGACGTCAGGCGCCGATTTGGACGTGAGCGTCTCACAGTCCAGCCTGAAACGGAAGAGTCCAAAACTCCACATGACCAGAGGAAAAAGAGGAGATATTTCCCAAGGTTGGTGGAAGGGTGAAGCCAACACTCCCACGCCGGCACTCAACCGTGACGACAGCAGGTTTTGGAAATGAAAACGAACTTCAAAGAACACCTCATTTGCATAATTGCCGACTTCAATTTTCCTGTCCGTGTGTAACATCACACTGGGATGGTCTCGCACGGATGAGTGGGCTCTGTGATGGATGAGCAGGCTGTTGCTGATGAAGGATGAGCTGCTGATGCGCTGCTAGCCGCCGCAGCTTCCTGTGAGCGAACCAGGGCGCTGAGCGACGAGCGGCTGCAGACGAGCCGCTTCAACGCTCCTGGAAACTGATTTTATACTTCAGTGTCTCTTCCACGAGGATCCATAAAACGTATTTTACGAAGAACCCGAGTCTGGGCTGACCTCTGACCTCTGCCCCAGTCTCCACAGGCTGCTGAAGTCCCTGTTCCACCAAACTAGAATAGCTAAAATATTAGTGTCACTCAAAGTCCCACAGACTCAGACCAGAACGGGGGGAGGTGGGGGTCAGGCCTGGGAAAGTTCTGGGGCCGGTGGGGGAGGGTGGGGGAGGACACGGCCTGCAGCCTGTCCTCTCATATCTCCACAGCACGGAGCTGGGAATTGGAAGCCTTTAAGTGGAGCTGAATGGATTTATGGTTTTGCTGGGACGGGTCCTTGACCCCGTCGGTCTGAGCCACAGCAGCAGACCCCAAGAACGGGCCCGAGCCTCCGCGGCTCCACGGGAACCAGACCAACCAGAAATAGTCCACTCCCATCGGCACTGAAGCCATTCCTGGAAACACGAACCTTGAAAAACCCAACCTTTCCTCCAGAGTGGTGTAAAAACCTGCGCTTTCCTGTCGAGTTCTGCGTTTAGCACCTTCTTCTGACTTCAGAAGAAGGTGACGACTTCAAATCTCTAAAACCTCAGGTTTGTGTAAAACTATCCATTTAACCACATAACTTGGGCATTTCAGGAGAGAAAAGACGGGATGTTTCCATGGAGGCGGTCGTGAAGGAGCCGCAGAATCGGCGGCTCCGTGCACGTCTTTCATCTGCTGCAGTGAAACAGACGTCGTCATGTTGAAGCAGCAGTAAAAGCCGGGCCGGTTCTGCCGGGGGCCGTCGTAAAAGTTCCCCACAGCAGCAAAAATGACAGTAAAGTTTGGGCTCACGCACACGCGCGCACACAGGCACACGCACACACAGGCACACACACACACAGGCACACACACACACACGCGCGCGCTCTGATCGTGTCTGTACAGGGTGGGTGGGGGTCCGTAAACCTGTTACAGTCCCGTTTCCACACCAGCGGATCTCATCACATCATCTGTGAGGGTGAAAGTAGCGCCTGAAGACCAGCTCCAGGGGCCTTCCGGCCCCCCAGAGACCAGGTTGGCCAGCCGCCACTCTCCTTTAAGGAGGAGCGCGGAGCCTCATCCCAGCGTCCTGAGTCGGGCTACGGAGAACCAGACGCCCCTGAACTCTCCTCCTCACATCTGCGGCTGATGCTTGCAAAATCCACCATGAGCAACTCCAGCAGGCTGTGACATGTGGCTCCGGCGCCGCAGCCGAAGCTCAGCCTCTCCTGCCTGAAGGTGGATGGTTGAGGGAGCGGAGCAGAGAACGCTGGCCAGGAGGACACAGGTTCTGCTGCTCTGCATCCTCCTGGAGCGTCTCCACCTCGTCCTCCACCACCTCCTGGCCTTCCCCTTTCCAGTAAACAGCCGCCAAGCAGCAGCAAACTCACCTCAGGTCCTGTTGGGCCACTCTTCAGGAATCCCTCTCGTCCTCACGCTGCTGCGACTTGACGAAGGGGCCCGGCGCCGGCAGGCTGCGGCGGGTTCGCATGGTGTGTGCTGAGGAAGCCAGCAGAGGGTTGAGACAGACGGCTGGAGCTAGCGTTAGCAACCTCAACACCTCCAAGAGTCTGGAGCAAAGTGCTGCTGAGACACCTCAGCACTCCCACAGGAGTCCATCCCCACCCACTTTACACGCTGTCCCTCCTCTCTCTCTCTCTCTCTCTCACACACACACACACACACACACACACACACACACACACACACACGCACGCACACACTTTACATGTGCCCAGATTGTAAAGCCCCACCCTCCACCCCCTCTTGCCTGTGGGTGCAAGCCTTTGGGCTTTGGCCAGACTTGTAGGTGTGTGTGTGTGTGTGTGTGTGAGGGAAAGAAAAAGAGAAAGAGAGACAGAGACAGACAGAAAACAGGCTCGACAGTAAATAGAGGACATAATCAAATGTAATCACTTCCTGGAAATTAACACTTCCATCTCAGATTTTTGTGAATGAAACATTCCAGCTGAAAGTCTTTGATGATGAATTAACCACTAAAGGAACGGCAGAAGGATGAGTGGAAGCTCCCGTCTCCGGTGCTGGGGGCCATTTTGTAAGACTCTGTAAACTACAGACGTCAATTAGTGTTAGATTATTACCAAATCAGCAACTTTCCGTCCTGTTTTCTGCTTGCAGCCGTTTTGGTGACAAACAGGAAACACGGTTGGAAGAAGATCCGATTCCAGGTTCTGGATGATCCAGGTCGCTCCGGCGGCTCAGAGGCGAATCCACCACAAGCATGGCCGAGGAACCAGGCTGGACACAGAGCCTTTGGGGCTCCGGGCCCCCGGTCACGGCCCTGGCCTGGTGGAGAGCCCAGAAGAGGGGGTGAGGCTGCTGAGAGGAAGCAGTAACACCTTCAGCTCTGATCAAAGCCAGCGGCTCCGCCCCAAAGCTGCATCTGCGTGGGCAACCGGCCTTGATGCGCTTTCCTTGAATTCAAGCAGTTTCAAGGATGGTGGTAACAGAAAGGATGAATCCACAGAGTAAAAAAGCAAGAAAGGAGGGGCAAGAGGACCGAGAAGAGGAGGAGGGAAGTGATGGAAAATGTCCACAGCACGAGCAGAGGACAGAGAGGTGGGGGGAGGACAGAGAGAAGAAGAAGGAGGAGGTGTGGTCCAGAAATAAACAGCAACAGAAGGTGGGCAGAGAGCCACCAGCAGCAGGTGACCCTGACAGAAAGCAGGAGAAGGTGGAGGAAATAGAAGCTAAAATCCTCCTTACGTAAGCCGCTGCGGCCGTGTCCCGCTGCTGCGTCCGTGTCCCGCCGCTGCGTCCACCTGGGGGGACATTTAGAACGTCACCAGCCTGGAAACCCCGGTCTCCCACATCAGAGAGAGACTTTAGGAGGAACATCAACCGTCAGACCCAGCAAACCCTGTTAAGATGATTCACCAAAAACCGGCCATACTCGCCCGTGCAAACGTGGCTGTGTGGTTTTCCATGGGTGGACCAGCGACGCCTGTTGGCCCGGAGTGGTACTGCAGCCCTGTTTTCTGATCTTTGCTTCACGTTATCTCCCTTTGCAGTAGAGTTTGTGTCCCAGCTGTAAACGGGGAGGTTTTCTTCCTGAAATCCGCTGGGGTTTCCACGCAGACCTGCTGACTCTGGTCCTCAGCGTGAATGTCACGTCTGTGACCTTCAAGCCAGCCCCAACCTCCACCCATCTGGCATTTTCTTCAACGTTCTGTCATCTCTGAAAGTCACAGTCTCCCAGCAGCCGACCCGGAGCAGGTGGCACGGACTGTGGTTTTCTGCTGGTGCGGTTCTTCCAGCTGGTTCTCCTCCCAGCAGGTCTGTCACCCTCCGGTGGGCTTTGGGGTCCTGGGAGCAGAACTCCACACGTGGCTGCTGGTTGTGCTGAATGTGTCGTCTCCGGGAGGAGGACCATGCAGGAGCTGGAATGTGTTTGGCTCCTGCAGAATTCATTAGACTCTCACGAGTTGAGGCTGGTTCTTCATGTCAGGACAGATGAAGGAGCGAGCGTTGCACCAGAGCAGCTCTCCTTGCTGCTGCAGCTGTCCGCCATGAGTCTTCCCGTCTTGGCTCCACCTCTGACGGAAGGTGAAACTTGGAAAGTCATGAAAGTAAAGTCGTTCCAGCGGAGGAGCTCCGTCGGAACGTCTGCAGGAGGGAACCCGCAGCCTGCTGATCTTCACCGTCTCTGGCTGCCGTCGTCTTTCAACCGCTCACCTCTCTACACATTGTGTGGTCTCGGTGACCTTTGACCTCTGTAATCTGATCAGCGCTCGCCAAGTCAAGGTTTGCGTCAAAGAAAAGTAAAAGTACAAAAGTCTCTTTGTGTTTACAGGTTTCAGCAACCCTGACCTTTGACCTCTGAGTCCAGGTACACTTCCCGAACAAACTCCCTTAAATTTTGTTTGGACTCATCAGACAAAAGATGGCAGTGACCTTTGACCTCCCCGGTCTCACCAGGTTCTCCTTCATTACAACAAAGAACTAATTTGTTAGGAATAAAAAACTGCAGCTTCAGTAAAAACACATTTGTCAAAAGCAGCAACGATATATTCGAATCCCCCCAGTTTCTCTGCTTGAGCTAGCAGGAGCCCGTTAGCCGCGCTGGTTTGTGTCCGCTTAAGACGGCTCTGAGACGTCTGCGCAGACAAATATTGGGACAGCGATCCACCAAGCTGATAGACCAGGGTCACGCTCGGCTTGGTGCTCGCTGCCGCCAAGGAAGCGGCGCCAGTGAAGGTGGTGATGATGGGTGGCCACGCCCCCCACATCCGAGCAAACACCACACCGCTAGCTCAGCTAGCGCTAAACGTCTTGATGCGACTGTGATAGCAGACCTTCTGGAGCCTCCGATTCAGAGTCGCTCCGGGAAACGAAGGGCCGGATGCTAGGGATGGGGGTCAGGGTTAGGGGTTAAGGGGTCACAGTCAGGGTCAAGGTTGGGCTTAGCTGCTGCAGAGTCCGAGTCCGCCCTTTTCCCAAACTTTGCCCTCCATCCAGGAACGGAATGACGGGTCTGTCCTGGCGGTTCCACTGGGCGCGAAGTTTAAACCTGAAACAAAAGTATTCCAACGTTTAGCTTTTGGGCTAATCCGAGTGTGAACTCCCACGATAGCAGGCCTGATAACAGACGGGCCCCAGATCAGTGGAATTCCTGCAGCCCGAAGCAGAACCTGATAATCACAGCATGTCAAAGCCCATCTTTCTATTTTTGCATCTACCTGTTGTTGTTGGCGAACCAGGAGAGACGGAACTCTACAAGGAGGAGGAGGAGGAGGAGGAGGCCCGTTGGTCGAGTTGCAGCAGCGTCAGGGATAGAGGTATTCGTGAAGAGTGGCCCAACAGGACTTGAGGTGAGTTTCTTGGTGCTTGGCGGCTGTTTACTGGAAAGGGGAAGGCCAGGAGGTGGTGTAGGACCAGGTGGACACGCTCCGGAGGAGGAGGAGGAGGAGGGTTGTTCTGGAAGGAGCCTTTCAGACGCGCTGAGCTTCAGTCGGCAGAGCAGCCCTGAAGGCTCCAAACCAGGACGGCTCCTTCAGAGTTGGGTCTCCGTTTATCTCCACATCATCAGGGGGATGAGGTGGCCCCCATGAGGGCAGCGCTGGTGGAAAGGCTCTCCACGTTGGCCCCAGCTGCCTGATAGCATCACACAAGCAGCAGCGTCGAACCCCGAACCTCTGGGAGGAGAAGAAGCATCCGTCCGTGGAGAAGGCCCACTTTGACAGCACACTAATGGGATTTTAACATGATAAATATGACCCGTGATGATGTGATAACAATGGAGTCAAACTAAGCCTGAGCCTGACCTCCTGACCTCCTGACCTCCTGACCTCCTGACCTCCTGACCTCCTGACCTGCACACATGCCAACGTTCCTGGGATACGGGTCCAGCAGGCCAGAAACAAGGGCAGTCTGGACCGGCTTCTGCATAAGGTCTAGACCTTCACCTCCACCAGCCCCTTTTTCCTTAAAATACACACACACACACACACACACACACACACACACACACACACACACACACACACACAAAGACCAACCGTTTAACAGTACAACCTGCAAGTTCATCCAACCGACAGCATCTCTACCAAGTGTGAAACAGGCCTGGCCCCTGTGTCTTTTACACACTTATCTTGATTGTGTGGCTCGTGTGTGTGTGTGTGTGTGTGTGTGTGTGTGTGTGTGTGTGTGTGTGTGTGTGTGTGTGTGTGTGTGTGTGTGTGTGTGTGTGTGCCCGTGAGGCTGTTGTCTGCTGGGTAAGTGTGTCAAGGTCGGATTCCAACAGCCGCTAGTGTGAACTAAACAAGTGTTTCCTCAGAACAAAGGCCCACTGTGGCGGCAGCCTCGTGGGCCTTGCTGCTCTTTATCAGAAGAACTCACAACAAAGTTCTTCTTTCTTTTTATCGCTGCAAACCTTCGGTTGCGGCGGCCGACCTGGACCAGCAGACCTGGGACCATCTGCACCTGCGGAGGTGTGTTGTTTAGGTTCCTAGGCGACCGGCCTGGTTCCCGCAGGGAGCAGACGTCACGCTGGTGGACCAGGAGCTGCAGACCACCAGGAGGCAGAAGGACAGACGGACGGGAGCAGAACTGGGTCTGAACCAGCAGATCTGCTGGGAGTTTGCTCCCATTTCCTGAGACCTGCTGGGCTGGCACACACACTTGTACATTGCCATCTGCTCTTTGGTGTTTGAGCCCGACCTACCATGGACACACACACACACACACACACACACACACACGTGAAGCTGCTGAGGTGGACCACCGTAGCTGTAGCGAACTCTGGAGCGTCTAGAACCGGCTGCTTCTTCTCCTGGCAGCAGCCGCGGCCATCGATCACATTAGCGCTTTAATGCCGCCGGCGAATATCCGTCTGTAATTTGAGAGAAGGTGACATCTTTAATCTGAGCGCTGTCGGGATGATTTAGGCTGTGGCTTCAGTCGGGGATTTCTCAGCCTGAATCTGGAAGACAACATCTGTAATTAGAGCCTCTCCCAGAGGAACAGGCGGCTTCTTCTCTACAACACGACTGTTCTCTGTTGCTGCTGCGGAGGGAAGCTCCCGCCGGCGCTCCGCTTCCAGGAGCCCGGGTTTGTTCTGACCCTGGTGGAAACGACAAGAACCTGGCCCAACGAAGGTGGGAGGGGCATCTGGGACAGAGCCTTCTCCCGTTTTCACTGGAAACGGAAAAAAGTAAACGTCAGGAGGCGAGTGTGAGGCTGCAGCAGCTCAAGGTTGCTCTCCAGCCTCCCTCCATCCGCCTCTGTCTGACACACAAAAGCTCTTTCACTCTCCTCCAATCCTGCTGGAGCGCCGAGAACAATCAGGGCTGCCGCATCAAGGAGACAGGAGACAAAGACCAGACAAAGCATGCCAGGTCACCTGATCAGGTCACCTGATCCGCCTCAGCTCCCTCAGGGTTGCTGTAATTGGCGCCGTCCTGCCGGAAGGCAACGCTGATCCTTTTAACCTGACTTGAGGGCCGTTTACTTCGGGATAAATCCCAGATTAAAAAGAAGCTGGAACTCCGCAGACGCTGAGGCCACTTGATCGGAAGTGCTTCCTGCTGTTACCACGGCGACGGAGACTCTTCAGGCAGCAGCGGGTTGTTGGTAACCACTGAAGGCCATGGTTACTGCCTGAACTGCCTCGAGAACATCTGAGTGGGCGGGAACGGCGTGGCAGGGTCGGGGGCGTGTCCCCGCAGGTTCAGGCAGGAACCTTTGATCCAGGAAGGTCAGCGGAGAAGATCTGCTCCACCAAGGACAGCGGCTCGGACTGTCCTGGTGCAACCGCACGGCTGGGAAACAACCCCAAAGAGGAGTGGGAACTAGTGAGTGGAAAAGGAAGGAAGAGGCAGAGAAAAGAGGTGGATGAAGAGCCCCAACGCTGCCAGAAGAGAGAGAAAGATCCAAACCTTGACAGGAAACCAGGAGCAGCTGCATCCGAGATAAAAGCAGCTTCCCAAAGAGAGACCGGAGATCAGAAGACAGGACGAGCAGGACACACGTGGCAAAGACGCTGCCGAAGGACAGAGCCAGCTGGTTCCTGCTGGTTCCTGCTGGTTCCTGCTGGTTCCTGCTGGTTCCTGCTGGTTCTCCTCCACCGTCTCAGCTCTCAGCGACCTCCTGCCTCGAGGTCCCGGACAATGGCGGAGGCGACCAACGCAACATCCCAGCTTCCTGTTTCACTCTTTCATTCACAATCACAGCTGTGAGGGCAGAAACGAAGGCTCACCTGAACCAACATGGTGGCTTCCGGCGGGCCAGGCCGGGCGGGGCGGGGTCGGGGCGCGTCCAGCCGGTTCTTGGGGTAGCGGAGACGGTGGACGCCAGCCAAGGTTGGAGCAACCTTGGCTGGTTCGCGTCACTTTAGGGCCCAAATCCTGTTGGACGGCAGCTTTTCCACCAGCTTAGCTCCATCATTTCATCATCAGCAACGTCAGAGACAACCAGCAGGAAGTCAGCTGATTGAAATCATTATGAGCAAGTTCAGAGGTAACGTTTGTCTTCATGAAGAGGACAACCTGATGCGTGCGCGCGCACGCGCGCACACACACACACACACACACACACACACACACACACACACACACACTGTGTTGCCCTCTAAACTTGGTTTAAATTCAAGAATTGACAGAATGCCAACTAGAACACTTCTGCAGCAGTGAGCGCTCCCTCCCACAGACCATTTCAGAGCGTGTGGGTGGGAGCGCAGGTGTTCCACCAGCACGAAGGTAGAAAAAACAGGAGGACAGCTTTGAAGTGTGAGGACAGTCACCCCAGGCATCGGTTGCATTTGCCTGTCTGCATCAGTCGGCGTGTGAAAAAGCCTCGGCGGATCGATAAATGATGCAAATCCTGCCTGCGGTTTGGCCCCTGAGCAGGTCAGCGCGCTTGGCTGAAGGGTTCCTCTGATGAAGACCACCAGAGCCGCAGCTTTTCAGTCACTGCGTCAAACATGGCCTCGTCAAGTCTCACACACACACACACACACACACACACACACACACAGAAAGGAGCTCTCAGTGAACAAGCGACGGGCTGCGTCGACGCATGAGCGAGACGAACCTGCGCTGCTGCTTCTCTGCAGCAGCGCCGGAGAGTCAAAACCCAATCACGTGTTCCAAGCAGATTTGAGATGATCTCTGGGCCTCCGGCTGTGGCCCGCGAGAGCTCCCTGCTGGAGAACCAGGGGGTCCCCGGTGGGGGCCTCACCTCACATCTGCCCTGGTGGGGGCCTCACCTCACATCTGCCCTGGTGGGGGCCTCACCTCACATCTGCCCTGGTGGGGGCTGCCCTCCAGGTTCCTTGACTCTGGCAGATAGTTGGAATCATGCACAGCAGCATGGCACGCCCGAGTGGTTTCCTCATTAATCAATTCAACTGAATGGCTGAGAAAAAAACACGCGTGGAACACGGTGGCTGACGCTGCTCTGTCGCCCCCTAGTGGCCCAGGGCTGGAAGCGCCAAATTACGACAAAAATACTCATTGTAGTATCAGGAATAGGAGTACCTTTTCATCTGTTATTTACCTACAAGTACACATCAGAGCCAAACTGTTGCGCTGTTGTGCTGAGGTGGAGCAGCAGGTCCAGGCACGTCAGCAGTGACACCAGGCTGCTCCTGGACCGGGGTGTGTGAGGTCGCTACTCCCAGGGCCAGAGGCCGGTTCTGGTCCAGACAGAAAGATCAGGACTGACCAGTGGAACATTTTAATCCATCAGCAATACAAAAACCTGCAGAGGTGGAGGGAACAGAAACAGACGAGTGCAAAGAGAACAGAGACGAAAAACCACAAAGTTCACCGCCGGCCAGGTCCAACTCCCCCCTCTGCTGCTGAGACTGGAGTTAGCAGTGACCTGGGCCCGGACCCGGACCCGGACCCGGGCCCGGACCTGGCTGGTTTTGTTCAGAATGAAAGAGCCTGATCAGCATCTTCAGCCCAACCCTGCAAAGCTCAACTAAAACGGCACCTGCTGGATTCGCCACCCGCTGCCCAAAGGTCCAAAGGTGTCTGCAGCGCTCCCGCCCACGCCCCGCCCACGCCCTGCCCTGCTGTAGTTCTCCCCCTGGTGGACGGCTGCAGTACCAACCCAAGCCCCGCCCTCCTGAGTAAACAGCCAGATGAATAAACGTAGAGGTCAGAAACGTCTGCCTGGTTCTTCTGAAGTAGGTGCTGCATCTGCTGCCATCAGTCAGTAAAAGGGGCGGAGCTTCGAGTCAGGACTTAATGTATCCACTTCCACGATCACGTGACAGGATGCGCTGATAAATGTGGGTGGAGCTACTTTCTTTCATGTGCGACGAAAAAATTAAATCTACCGGTTGGGCCGACCTTTCCCTAAAGCCAAAACAATGATCACACAGAGCCGACGGACTGATCAGGGAACGCTCAGGGGTCGTTCGCCACCGCGGCGCTCCGACAAAAACAACAAACTTCACTCCGAGCGCGGTCGAGGCGGAGCGGACAAGAGTTCCTGGGCTGCTGCTGCTGCTGCTGCTGCTGCTCCGTCCTCAGTAAAACCTCTTGTTCCTCTCCTGCCTCTTCTGGAAGACCACCGCTCCCACCACAGCACACACCACGATTCCCAGCAGCGAGCACAGCAGCAGCAGGAAGACCTTCCAGCCGGTGAGCGGCGTTCCCCGGAAGTTCCCGGTGGGGTCGTCGATGTTGTCTGTCAGCCCAGAGGAAAGGTCAGTCCTTTGAAGCTGGAACATGTTGCGGTCCCTCTCCAGAGCGGAGAACCTACCTTTGGGGGACTTGAGGAGGCTGACGCTGGGCTGGATCTGGGACCAGTCCTGGTCCTCCTCCTCCGGGCTGTGTTCCACCATCAGCTGGTACAGCTTCATGGAGATGAGGTCGTGGTTGTCTGGAAAACAGCGGCAGGCGGTCAGGTGGTCCGCTGCCGGGAACCAGAAGCCACGCCCCCTCAGGTGCCCTCCCACCCACCGGACAGGTCCCCTGTAGCCGCCGACGCTCCGAAGAAGTATCCGGTGGGCAGGCGAACGCCGCCGATGTCGATGCAGCTCTTCCACTCGTTCTTATCGTCCACGTCCACCATCACCTGGAGGAGGAGCCACAGGAGGAGTCAGGGTCCGCCCCCGCGGAGAGGCGCGCGCGCCGCTGGGCCACCTACGGTCAGCCTGCCTCTGGAGTAGCGGATGGCCAGGTAGGTGTCGTGATCCCGGTTCCGGATCTCAGCCGAGCAGCCGCCCAGCTCGGAGGAGCGGCCGTCTTTGCCGTGGTCGTAGCTCGCCGAGCCGTTGTTGACCATGGCCGAGATGTAGGGGAAGGAGCGCTGGCCGGGAGACACACACACCTTTACCACCTGCTCACACAGGCAGCGCTCACACACACCAGGCACATACACGTGGCGCTCACACAGGTGGCGCTCCCTCAGGTGGCGCTCACACAGGTGGCGCTCCCTCAGGTGGCGCTCCCTCAGGTGGCGCTCACACAGGTGGCGCTCCCTCAGGTAGCGCTCCCTCAGGTGGCGCTCCCTCATGTGGCGCTCACTCAGGTGGCGCTCACTCAGGTGGCGCTCCCTCAGGTGGCGCTCCCTCAGGTGGCGCTCACTCAGGTGGCGCTCACTCAGGTGGCGCTCACTCAGGTGGCGCTCCCTCAGGTGGCGCTCCCTCAGATGGCGCTCACACAGGTGGCGCTCCCTCAGGTGGCGCTCCCTCATGTGGCGCTCACTCAGGTGGCGCTCCCTCAGGTGGCGCTCCCTCAGGTGGCGCTCCCTCAGGTGGCGCTCCCTCAGGTGGCGCTCCCTCAGGTGGCGCTCCCTCAGGTGGCGCTCCCTCAGGTGGCGCTCCGTTCACACTGCAGCCTTTCCAGCGGTTCCGTTTCCAGACCTGGTCTGATAAACGACCGTGCTTTCTGCCGTATTTGCAGCTGACAAACGAGGGCCAGAGTCTTCGTTCTTCCTTCCGTCTGAAATTCTGTGCTTCCACCTTCCCTCCCTCTAAAGGATCCCGTTTCTGTGACGCATTTGCCTCAACTGGATCCGGTTTCAGCTGCTGTCTGAAAGGAGCGTCTTCCACACGAGTGCCGCGGTAAAAACAAACGTTCAGCAACGTTCCAACGGCAGAAACAGTCAGAGATGCCTCAAACAGACAGGTGGGAAGGCGGGAGGGCGGTTCCCGGGCTGTTTGACACACGGAAAGAGCGGAAACGAGCACAGATCTGCAGACAGCATGCCCACGAGCAGAGCCGGGGTCAGCACTCACATCCGTGGCGTCATCGTTAGAGTAAGTATCTACAAACACAGCCAGCCCGTGGAAGAGAGCAAAGTTGGAAAACACGGGCCCTGCAGAGAAACAAGCGGTCAGTGGCCTCCAGCTGCACCTCACACACTTACATCCATCCCGTGGAGCTCATTGCGGAAGGTGTCCAAAAAAAGAGCCAGGCCAACAAAATGATCCTGGTTTCCAAAGACGGGGCCTAGGACGGAGGCAGAGACGAGTCAGACGTGAGCGCACACACACACACGGAAGCAGCTGGTCCGCACACACGCAAGCGGTCCACTCATGGCGTGAGCGCGAGCGTGGGACTCTTCCCTCACAGATCCTCAGAAAACCAAGATGGACCGACCCCGACCGAAGCCCAAAGCTGAGCGCAGCTCCGTCAGAGAGGAACAGAGCAAACGTCCAGCTTGGAGAGCTTTTCTCCTCCACATCCGACGTCTCCGGCCTTCAGCTTCCGTTACCGAGAGCAGGAGCAGCAGGATGCGGTCCTACCTGCTTGCAGCCTGTCCCTGGTGTACCACAGAGCAATGCCGTCGCCGTGGAGGTTCTTCTTCCCCGACCCGTGAACTTTAAACTGCACGTGCATCTCCCAGTCCTTCAGGTAACAGGGCTGTGGAGCACAAACACACCACACACCACACACCACACACCACACACCACACACCACGGTTTTTAGCCCCAGCTGGTTCTCCAGCAAACCAGCCACAAACACCAAACACAATTTATCCTGAGAGGCCCGACTGATTCCAGGAACCAGGGGCCTGAGAAGTTCTGACCCTGTCCTGAGTGCAACTAATAAACAACAACAATGAATAAAGCTGCGTGTACGCGGGTGATGCAGCAAGGGGGCGTCTGGGGTGACATGTGCTGCTGTGCATAAAGACGACATTAACATTGGACTCGGGTCCAGCTGCAGACTCTCTCCTCACCACAGTGTTCCAGATGGACCCCTGCTTGCTTCTCTCATCAGGGGTGAGTCGCACGTACGAGCTGGTCACCAGCGTGCTGCCCCAGAAGTCCCACTGGCTCCCGACGCCTGGCAGACACACACGCTACTGAAATACGAGGGCTCGTGGCCTCAGCAGGCCTCGCTGGCGTTCAGCAAATTAACGCAGTTTAAAGCATGACATGGGTTGGAGATTTTAAAGTTAACAATATTAGAAACATCATCATGTAAACGAGAATCTTTTCCTTCAACAAATTTAATGGAAACCGCTGCAGGTATGTACAGTAAAATGTCTCATCTGCAGCCATAAACTGATGTTTGAGCCAATATTTTAATGACATTAGTTTACTGTAGTTATTTGAGTCTCACAAGTGGTTTCTGATTGTACATTTGACTCCCTATAAAAGCAGTAAAAGCCACTCCTTTAATAACTTCCGGCAGAAAATTACATCCTGATTTACTTATATAATATATAATAAGCAAAACCTTTGACGTCGTTTGTCAATAAATACATTCAAAAGTGTATAAAATGTAAAAAAGAAAAGAAAAATAAAAAACAGCAACGTTTCTAGGCGTTCATTCGTAACATTTTGGTAAAAAGCACAATCGTTTTATGGTTTTTAAAAAAGTTTCAAGGTGAGAAATGAATCACATTGGTGGACTATTCGGGCGTCTTCGATACCGAGTTTTGAGCAACTTTATATTGCGTAACAAGGTGCTTCCTGCTTCCAAGTGGCGCATTAACGTCCCGCCGTCATCAAAGAATCTAGCAGAATCCAGCATTAACACTGGAAAAAGTGCAAATGTGTTTTAAAAGGCTGGAAACGGAGGAGGAAGAACGCCAGGTTAGCTTCGGAGCTAACTCGGCTCACCTTGGTAGGGCTTCATTAAGGAGTGCTCCCGCTTTAGGTGCTCCGTGTTCCCGTCCGTCAGATCGCAGGACACCAAACCCGGCCGGGACATCAGTAAGACCAGCCATGTGCTCAGTAATGCGCCCAAATGTGCCATGTTTCTTCAAACAGCCTCGGAGAGAAACTCCCACAACTAAATTCTTCTTAACTCCATAAATCGAGCCGTCCCGTCTTTACTTTCTTCCGGTGGTAAACCGGACACAAACATTGTTACCGGCTTTTTTTAGGCCTGGTAAAACAAAGTGGCCTTAATTTTTTAGCATATATATTTAAAAATCCGAATGATTTAAAGCCTAAACACGTGAAAGGCCAGTTATTCTTTCACTGTAACTCTTAACATATGAACAAAATAAAGAGCAATATGTTTCCCTACGGAAGAATTTTGAAAGCGGTAAAAAAAATTCAGCCAATCAGAGAAAAGCACATCGCACAGGACGCCAATCACGGAAGACTTGGTCGCCAGGTAGAATCCACAAGATGGCGCCAGAGGACAAAACCTTGGAGCGGGCAACGCCGTTAGAAAGCGGCCTTGCTTTTTCTAATGATTACTAAAAAGGCACCTTGACCAAGTCATGTGCAATTATGAGATATAGCTAGAACAGAAATATACATATATAAATACAACAAAACATTCATTAACATTAATCACACACAGAGAGGCCAGTGCCACACTTTTATACAATGTACGATTGATAATTATGATTTACAATAACATTCTTTCTCCTGATACACAACAAAAGAGACATTTTTAGCACGTTTAGAGCCTGCAACAAAACATGTCAGCTAAAGTGTTTGCAGATCATTGAGTGATGGCAGATCTGTAGACGGATCACTGCTGGATCTCCTCAGGAAAACCAGACTTAAAGAGGCCAATTAACGCTGCTCATTAGGGTATCAGGAATTTTAGGCTGTGTGTATTGCCTTTTGACTGGACTGATCTTCCAGATCCACCTAGATCATCAGAATTGTGTCCTGCAAAATACTGCTATATTAAATCATCGGTGATATTTAGAACAAATAAAGGTTTTACTTTAAAAACATACGCACACACACACGGTATTACAAGAGTAAATATTAATCCCAAAAAGAGTGAATCAGTCAGAAAAACAAAAATAAGCAATAAAAACAATTAATAGTGAGCAGAGAAGGGACAGACAATAAAATGCCAAGTTATCTGTCTGTGAACACACACAGCTTTTAATGTTGGCTGAAAATGGAGTGTGTTAAGTGTGTTTTCTGTCCCTGCCTCCTAAATCCTGCCATAAATGTCAGAGGCTCTCCTCCAGCTGCTCCATGACTCTCCAGTCTGCTGGCACACACCAGCGTCCTGGTGATACTGGTCTGAATGGCAGAGGTCAGGGTTCATTTTAGGCTCCGTGATATTAGCAGGAAAGACGTTAGCTTTGTTCAAACATGACAGAGCTCCACAGATCTGAGGTTCTGAAGCAGCGACCGTGTTTACATGATGTCTGACGACACGAAAGACGACACTTAAGCGTTTCCAACTGGGTCCTAGCATCTGCCACAGCCTGTCCCAGCAGGAGCAGGAGGCTCCTGTTCTGCCCCAGGTCAAACAGATGTGAATCAACCAGCGGAGCAGGCCCTCAGGTCCTCCGAGGCCCTCCGAGGTCCGCAAGCCGGTCCTGGACCAGGGCCCGGGCGCCACAGAGGGATCTGGGCCCGAATAATGAAGCTTTTCTTACATCCAGCCATCATTTGTTTGACCTTTGTGCGCCTGCAACGCTCGCTGTGACATCATCGGTAACCGTTTAATTGGATGCTGTCAGTCAGTTTTAAATAGCAGACGACCTCTTTCTGTCACAGCACATCAGAAATTTGAGAGCAAATCTCTCTGTGAGCTGTGATGAATCCCATGTTTGGTAATTAGAGTCAATTTAAAGCTCGTTTCTCCTCCCGTCTGCTGATGGAGCTGATGGAGTGTTCTGATTCTTTATGCAGATCACACGTGGCTGAACCCAGGCTGAGAGCAGACCTGCAGGGGTTTCTGCACCCCTGCAGGGAAAAGAGCAGCCAGGACACAGGTGACGTCACGGCGGCCAATCAGCGCCCCCTGGAGGACCAACCAAAGAAACACACACGCTCCAGAACGACGAGTGTTGTCCGCGCTCACGACATGGAGGAAAGCCGGGATTGGGTTTTTATGGGATTCTGTGCCATAAAAAACCCAGAAAGCTGCCAGCGAACAAAGCCGGTCCCCAGGAGAGGGAAGCAGGGCAGCTGGTTTACCGCGAACACTCGCCAAGGGTGAGAAGTTTCAGCTGGAGGTCGAATGTTCCGTCACACGAACGTAACTGTTTACCAGTTAACCCTTTATAGGGCACTCATTGAAACGCTATTAAATTCAAAAAAACAGTTTAAGGGTGTTATTAGGAATCATAACCAGAGTTTATTTCTGTTTTCAGATTTTCAAAAAAATGTTAATGTCTTGCAGAAAAGGGTTAGGGTTAGGGTTGGGCTTGGGGTCAGGGTTAGGGTTAGGGTTGGGGTTGGGGTCAGGGTTAGGGCTAGGGTTGGAGTTGGGGTTAGTGCAGGCATGGGCAAACTACGGCCCGGGGGCCACATGCGGCCATTTTAAACGTTTTAATCGGGCCCGCCGAACTTGACAAAATTAAATGACAGTAATTTAAAAAAGGCCCATTTTATTCCTTTGATTTTCAGTGTTTTCAGACTCATTCCAAAGTCAGGGATTTTGTTGTCATGCTTTTCTTCATTTTCATTTGAAATTAAATCACATGTTTTCTCCACATCCCTAGATGTGTATTGTTTCTCCAGGGAGGTGGGGTACCAAAGCACTCCATCCATCTGCTCCTGGTCCGGCCCCTTTGTCAGATGTTAGAACCCATTGTGGCCCACCAATCAAAAAGTTTGCCCTCCCCTGTTCTAGACCTGCCTGAGGTGCAGGAGGGTGGTCACATGCAAATGGTGCGGAAATGACCATTTTTAGTCACTTGCCCTATAAAGGGTTAACCTACTTTTAACCATCAGTCAAAACTATGTACGGGGATTTTTGTGGTTCGTTGTTGAGTTGACAATACGTTAGCTAGCTAGCACTTGCTAGCAGCTAATTGCATCCGATAACGGAAATAAACACCAAAGGAGGGGCTTAGAAATCACATTCAGACACTGTTTTCTCTCCTGATCGGAAATGTTGTCATTCGTGCTCCGGTTTCCTTCCCTCCGGCAGCAGTGAGATGATGGATTCTCCACCAGGCAAATAAACACAAACCCGGCAAAACAACAACAGTTGGAATCGACTTTATTGCTAAAAACGACTGTTTAGCATTTCTGAACACACAAATCATATTTCAGCTCCAAAAATGCTGGAAATGCAGGCGGCGGCTCATATCTGCAGGGGATTATCTGCATATTACTCCAGAATTAAATGTTCCAGCCTTCGGAAAGGGATGAGTTCCTGCCGGATGTTAATGAGCTTCCACAGAAGTGAGCTTTGACGACAGCAACGGAGGAAAAACTTGTTGCTGCCATGACGACAGGCCAACAATCAGCCCTTGACTGGGGTAACCTTGAAGAACCATCTGGAGAACCAATCGGAGAAACAGGAACTTTGTAAGGGACCCCTGCAGTGGTCTTGAAAGTCCTTGATAACAACTCCAGGAAGTTGCTAATTGGATGGTTGAATGTTTAATGAAGACATCTGCAATGAGCACATGAAAGCGTCGAGGAGGGGCAGCTCCAGTGCCCTTTCCCCTACAGAAGGTCCAGCAGTTAACACTTTCTGCCACAGAACCGGGTCGGCACCTTTGGTTTCTACACCTTCGTTAACTTTGTCCACACGCCTGACTCATGCGGGTCCCTGAAGGCACCATAAACCCTTTAATCTCCCAGCCGCCTCTCACCGCTATCTCACTCCGCTGCTTTATTTTTATTACAATTCCTGCAATTTAAACACGGCGGGATGATCCCCCACCCCACCGTCGCCCATCCACAGGTCCAGAGTCTGTTGTCATGGTGATGAGAAGTAACACGTGCTCAGCCAAAGACCCTCCTGATCGGACCTGGAGAACATCTTCTATCTGCTGCTATTAGGCTATTCCTCCCACATTTCCTTGAAGAAAAGATTCGGTGTGTGGATCAGGACAGAAACGCTGCAGCAGAGGTTTGAGGCGCCGATGAGACGTGAAGGTTCCACCAAAGAAAACCAGCTTGAAATCTGTGAACAAGGCTGGTGTTTCATTAGATGCACAAAGAACCTGGTTGTGGTTTTAATGAAAGAAGATCCATCACTGATGATCATTAAGGAAGTGCTCAAACGTTCCGTCTGAGCAGAAGTGGTCAAACTGCAAAACAACCGAAATGAAACTGCACACACCTTTCAGAAAGGCGGAGCAAGTGAGCTCCTCCTTGGCGCTCTCCAAAGGAACCCACAAACAATCAGTGAAGAGGAGGAAGAGGAGTGAGACTGAAGGCTTCTGCTAGCGTTTCTGGTCCTCCAGAAACCTCTGGAGCAGATGCAGGAGCTCACCAAACATGTCCCAACCTGTCTGGAAATGTTCTCCTGCGAGTCCCGTTGGAAGCAGCATGGTGTCCACTGCGGACAGGATTAGCATCCGCCCCGGCCACTCCGCTCCCAATTCATGGCATTTTAATCACCAACGCAAAAAAGGTCAAGCCTGTCCCCCTCCCCTCGCTGTAATTATCTCCTCAGGAAGACTGCTGATGGTATAATTATCTCTGATGTGTTCTGAGGATTCACATTCAACATGTGCCTGGAATTCGGAAGAAAACGACCTGTTGAAAGGGCTTAAATTAGCCAGCATTAGCAATTCTAGCCTGATAGGTTGTTGAGATGATTGAAAACGGGGCCATGGTCCAGCCTGATCTTCTGAGTTGTTCACGAATGCTCCAGACGTCCGCGGGGACATTAGCGCTTCTAATCTGGCAGCCGTAATCATGCTGGTCTGATGACGAGCCGTCTGCCAAGCACAGCTAGGTTTAACTGTACCGATGTACAGCGGGGCCAGAAACGCGTCCACATACCATCCAAAGACTCTTTTATGGCTCCCGTCTCAGATGTTTCCATCTTAAAGCAGAAAATAAAGATCTTCACCATTTTTCCACCAGAGGAGTGGCCAGCGGGGGGCGCTTCGTGTTGTCAGAGAGCTGGTTTCCAACCGCTGACTGAAGCTAACTTTGGAGAAAACCAGCTGAGTTGGAGGGGAAGCGGCTGACAACATTGACTTTCTGCCAGCGTGCCCTTCAGCAACGTGCTGCAGCTAAAATTGCTGGAGCGTCGTTTGTGAGCGGCGGCTTCTGGAAGCGGCTCAGGTGAAACACGGTAATCATCTGCTGTTTGGTGAGACCAGATCGATGCGGCGCTGTGTTTACAGCCGTGATCACAAATGTGAAATTTAAGCGCTAACTGCTGGCTTTTGTTGCACGAAGGTTCAAAGAAAATAGGAATGGAAAAGGCTGGAGGGTTCAGAGGGTTGCAGGTACAAACCCTGGCAGGACTTTGAGGTTGCAAAGACAGAGCAAAGCAGCTCTAATCTGCTTTAATCTGCCACCTGAGCCCCCCCTGGGCTTCTAATTGGTTCATTTCAGACCACAAACCAGGCTGAGAGCCGTGGCTGGTGGGAGCAGCTAACGGCTAATGGCTAACGGCTAACGGCCTGCTCTCCTGGGTGAAGCAGGTTCTGTCCACACACCTCCTCAGGCTTCTCCACCAGCTGTTTTAAAGCCTCCGCCCGTCAAGAGCAGAAGTCGGGAAACGACCGTTTTCTGAAAGCCTCACCGTGTCTTCACGGCTCAGAGGATGAGGGTGGACAAACAAACGAGGGAACCGTCTGAGGTTCACAACCATGTGGCAGTCATTCAGAAGCAGCCGCCGTTAAAGTGGAAGCTGAGGAACAGCTGCTGGTGGAGCACCAGCCCGGCAGCGCCCAGATCTCCGTGGAGATAGGTCCCCTCCAGGAAGGCCAGCTGACCTGGCGGGTCAGAGAAGCCATCACCGTCGGTGATCAGTGGTCCTCGACAGGACCAGGAAGCCCAGGCTGAAGGTGCAGGGCAGCATTCAGAGCACTGGTTCTGGAGCGCTCCTGCTGCAGGTCCACATCAGAAGCTTCCAGTCCAACAAGCGTCCAGCAGTCCGCAAACCACTGGCGAGGGCCTGGGCGGGCTTTTCCCCACCAGCCTGCTCCACATCAGCCTCCTCAGATCAGCCGCTAAGAGGCAGATAGGAATCTGACGGCTGAATGGTGTGATTCCTCCTCGTCCGAGGCTCCTCTTTGACTCAGCCTCAGGACACCCTGGTTGCTCCCTGCTAGCACGCTGTCAAAAATACCGTTTGATGAGTTCGTCTGAGGACGGAGGACCGTGATCAGGGGCTAACTGCAGCCAAGCCTCAGAGGATTTTCAAAGAGAGTCAAGGCAGAGGAACTCACCTGGTTTCCCTGCAGAGCAGCAGCAGGGACTTGAGCCGTTACCGCAGCTACATGTTAGCATCAAAGCCATCCGTCACACCTGTTCATCTCCTCAGAGGTCGATTCTACCAAGGTTAGCCTACATGAGCTTCTGCGCCGCAGGAAGGACATAAAGATCAGGCCAAAGAGCCCTGGGTTTCCCCCTGGGGCCCCGGCGGGTCGACAGACCTCCGACGCTGCACAAGTGGACCCACGCAGGATGAAGCACCTCCTCGGGGCTGAAGCCGCTTGCCGGATCCGTCCGTCTCCGTCCCAGCAGACAGACAGACGGCAGACAGGAAGTCTCCACCGCGAGTATTCAATTAGGAGTTTTGGACAATTTCCTGGAAATAAATGTGGACCAGAAACTATTTTCTTTATGATTGAAGCTGACAAAAACAGTAAAAAAAAGGTGAATAAAAGTTTGCGCAGAGACGTCACGCTGCGTCTGAATCATCTCGTCTCCAAATCATCTGCCTGAAATTGGAAAAATAAATACAAATGCAACAATTCATTTTGCTGCCTCCCACATGGCACAGATGGTGTTTGTGAAGACATTTAGACACCAAAATGCTTCTGGAGCAATCACGGTCTTTCAGCCAACCAGTCAAGCCGAGTTCAGCTGGCGGAGGCCGCCTCCTCCACGCTGCTCGGCAGACGTCAAACGCGGGCGCGTTCTTCCTGCTCTTTCAGGGAAAATGACTGAAACTTACTCCCAGGAGGGGAAATCGGGTCGCAGAGGTCAGAGGTCACGTCTGAAAACCAAATACTGTCCAGCTCAGTGATCAGGAGCGATGGCGGAAGGGCATCTCTAGCAGCGCTAACGCTAACTCTGTGGAAAGGGTTTGAAACTGGAGTCGGGTGCCGTTGTGCTGTCTGTCCCAATGTTTCAGTCTGATTTCACGCCTTCAAATCCTTTCACGTGAGTTCACACACGAACACGTGTTCAGGGGCGCTCTGCTCCAGCCCGCCGCCAGGGGGCGAGAAAAGACGCTGGACATTTTTATTCTATTCACTCTGAATGTCTTGGGTTCCCTTTAAAACGGGGATTTGAAGGGCTTTATTTTGCCACAGATACTCAGTTTATTTCTTGGGTGGTTGTTTTAAACTGAAAAAGATAACAGGTTCCATCCACTCAGACAAGGTTGTGGAGAAGAGCAGGTTCCTGAGCTGCTGAAGATCTCTCTGAAGGAGCAAACATGTCCAAGTCTACTTACACTGACTTCAGCTGCCTCCTCGTTGACTCCGGTAATTAGTTCACCGCTGCTGGACACATCTGGACGAACGACTGAGGTCAAACCTGCAACAAGCAGCAGCAGGTTCACGTTCTGCTCGTTTACCCTCAGAGCTGCAGGTTAAAGAGCCATTTATGCTCTCGCTCTCTCTCACACACACTAGACACACACACACACACACCAGACACACACGCAAGTACATCTGCTGACCCTGGGGTTCAGTCTTGGTTCCTAAAGTTCTTCTGTTCTTTTACTCTTAGTTGGCTGGTGAGATTTTACTCTTGTTTGTTCTGTAAATTCAATTGTGTGTGTGTGTGTGTGTGTGTGTGTGTGTGTGTGTGTGTGTGTGTGTGTGTGTGTGTGTGGAGGGGGGGGTTAATGAACAGCATCAGAGGTGATGATGCAGGACTGGTGGGAAGTGCAGGAGCGGGTCAGGCTGATGACCCCCGGCGCGTGTGCTTGAACCTCGGCCCCACCTGAAGCCCCACCTGCAGCCCCACCTGCAGCTCCACCTGCAGCCCCACCTGCAGGTGGAG
>CAAE01013759.1:58298-113279 GCA_000180735.1 Tetraodon nigroviridis
ACCAGTCCAGACCGGGTTCCTGTCCTTCCTGGGAGCGGAGCCTCTCGTCCCGGTGCTCCAGCAGCCTCAGCGGACCTTCCTTCTCCCGTCTCCCCGCTGTCCCCGCCTCTCCCGCCGGCGCCTCCGCCGCGCAGCGGCGCGCCGCCTTTACGCGCGGGCGCACCGTCCTCCGCCGCTCGCGGCAGCCACGAGCGCCCCCGACTGGCGCCTGCCGCGAGCTCGGGTCGGTCGTCTCGCGTGACCCGCTGCCCGGAGCCTCCGCGAGGACGTGGTGAGTGGGATCCAACCGTCGGGTTCGAAGTTCACGCTGCCGCTGAAGTTTGAGCGGTTTGTTCCGAGTCTGGAGAACTTGGTTCCCGCTGGCGTGGTCCCTGGACCCCCATGGAGCGGTGGGTCCCGGACCCTCCGTAGATGACTGTCATGGCTTTCATCTAGCTGCTGCTCCGATTCGCTTTGATGTAAGCTAACAGGCAGGAACCACGTGGGTCTCGTTCGGCACTTTAATAATGGGGATTTCTGCGTCTGCCGTCACAAATCTCCCTCACTTTGATGGTGTTATAGTCAGGGTGTGAGCTCAAAGGTGCACTGTGGTGTGTAGTAACACACACACACACACACACACACACACAGGCAGCGGGCAACCGTGCCTCCTTTTTTAGAGCAGATGGAGAGGAAGCAGTTGCCGAGCAGCCAGATCTCCAGCTCCGTCTCCGTCCTCCTACATGCTGCTGTTCTGCAGATTCAATTATGCTGAATTATATTGCTTTGCTTTCCTGTGCGTGTGTGTGTGCGTGTGTGTGTGTGTGTGTGTGTGTGTACACGAATGTCCGTGACATCAGATCTGACTGTGTAGGTGGTTGCACATGCACTCCGGTTGTGTTCTGGACTAAGATGAGACCTTTTTCGACACTGCTGGCTCGAGCGGTTCTGTCGGAGCGCGTGGAGGCTCTGTGGCGCCGGCTGTGTCCCACTAACTCCTAAAGGTGCCCGAGAGGGCGTGGCTGTGTATGCAGGGTCGGTGCTCCTGACCCTTGCGGGGCAGTTAGGATGGAGGTGGCTGGAATGGGAAGGGTTAGGTTAGGGTGAGCGTCAGCGTGGATCAGTCTGGACGTGAGCGTCGTGGACGCAGGTTAGCGTCAGCGTGGACTCCCGCTGCAGGAAAACTAAACGTCAACATACCGATGAACCAAGGTGAACCTGGTCCTGGAGCTCAGAGTCAACCTTCTCCCTTTGGCTTCCTGGTCGTCGACAGCAGAACTAATAAACTGGTGGAGCTGCTACAGAGCAGCAGCAGCTCCAACCTTGCGCACACACACGCACACACACACCCGTCAGGAGCAGCCACACGTCTGCTCGCTGCAGCCTCGTTCTCATTCCTGAGCTGTGTCCAGCCATGTGGACGACCTCTCCAGAGGTCAGCACTCCCCCTCCACCGCTCCACCACCTTCACCTGCCGGGCTGTTTCAGGTGTCCCCCCAGCTCCCGTCCCAAGAGCTCCGCCCACTAGAGTCAAACGTTTAGAGCAGAAACCGGAGAAGGAATCCAAACGTTCCCAGCTGGAAGTTGATCCCGGAGGTGGAGGTTAAACAAGGATGCCTGTTTGGGAAACTGGTGTTAAAGGCGCAGCGGAGGAGCAGACGTGTGGCTGCCCTGACGCAGTGACGCACGCGTGTGTGTGTGTGTGTGTGTGTGTGTGTGTGTGTGTGTGCACGGTTGGAGCTGCTCCACCAGTTATTAGATCTTCTGTCTTTGACCAGGAAAAAACAGGAAACATTTGCTCCAATAAACAGAAGAAGATTGATTAAAAATAACAAAAAGAATGAAATTAAGTCTGAAAAACAGGAATAATTACACAAAAAATCCAAAGAAACGTGTATTTCTCAGGGAAAAAACGGGTTACGTTTTCCCAGGTGAAGCAACGGGCCTTGGTAAAAACAGGTCTGAGCTCGGCTGCAGCAGGGTTCCTCCATGTTCTTCAGGTTCTGCTGCAGCAGGGTTCCTCCGTGTTCTTCAGGTTCTGCTGCAGCAGGGTTCCTCCGTGTTCTTCAGGTTCTGCTGCAGCAGGGTTCCTCCGTGTTCTTCAGGTTCTGCTGCAGCAGGGTTCCTCCGTGTTCTTCAAGTTCTGCTGCAGGACTCTAACCTGCGTCCACGCCGCTCACGCCCAGACTGAGGCAGGCTCCTCGTACCTGCGGCTGATAAATGAGGGTGGTGTGTTTGCCTGCTGTGAGGGCTCGTGTGGGGGCCAGGCCGGGGGCCAGGCCGGGGGCCAGGCCGGGCCAGGCCGGGGGCCAGACCGGGGGCCAGACCGGGGGCCAGGCCAGGCCAGGCCCCCAGGGCCGTCGATGGGCTCCTCTGTAATTCTTCTGTCTGTTCTTTGGCAGCCAGTCAGAGGAGGCTGGTTCTGTTGTGGAGTTAGTCCTTCTGGAGCAGATTAAGCAGGCGACAGCCCGAGTGTGTCCTCGGGTGGGGACAGCTGGACGGTGTCATGTGGAGCAGGCGTCTGATCGGACCCTGTGTGAAGCTGACGGGCCCGCAAGCTCGGAGCTGTGACCAGAAAAGGTTGATGATTTCCCGGAAGTCCTCCTGTTACGCTGAAAATGGCTGGAATCAACGAGTCCTTCATCTCTGTGAGCTCTTCCTCATTTAGCTGTTAACCCCTGTGACCCTCCGCGTACACACACACACACACACACACAGCCCATTCTCTGGGACCCTCTCTGCTCCAGCGCTGCTGAATGGAGGTGGATGCCTTCACTGGGGGATCTGCTTCTGGAGCAGGATTCCGGGCGGCTGCAGCTGGACGATGATGATGATGGTGATGGTGATTCAGCTGGTGTGTCAGCGGCCATTGTGACACCATTAATAGCTGCTGTCAGACTGTTGTCACAGTCCAACCCCTCCAGCAGATAAGAGCAGAGCTGAGGCTGCATGGATCAGGAGATGAAAAACGGGAGAAAACGGTGGAAAATCTGGACGCAGCCTCCTCACAGGGAGAGCAGGTGAAATCCGCCGCCGCCGCCGTCTGCCAGCGCCTGTGACGCTGAAGCCGTACGAGGCAGCTTCTCACCCCCAGACGGGAGCAGTCGTCTCCGGTTTCACCCTCGAGCTGTCCCGTTTCCACCGCCACGGAGACGTTTGCAGGTTCAGCTGAGGGAAGAGGAGGCTACGGCTAAGTCAAGCTGCAGCAGCGTCGCCGCCGCTTCGGGCCAGCACGCTAGCTGCTGACGGATGGCTTTTCCGTCCTCTGGCAGATGTGTGTGTGAAGGAGAGGCTTTCGGCTGCAGGTCTGACCTTGAGCCCTGGAACGTAACGAGCTGAGGAAACGCTGGCGCCTGATCAAAGCCTGAATGTAGCAGCTCGCTCAGGAATTTCAGACGCTCTGGGTGTTTGCTCTTGTTCCGAGCGGCCGCGGCGTCGCGAGCCGCGGCCTCGTTGAGTGTTTTCTGCCACCGCTGCCTCCATTCCTGAAAGCTGGGAGCGGTCAGTGGCCGAGGAGCGGATCGGCGAGGTCCTGGCTGCCCAAGCGGTTCTGGCCAGGCCACTTTCAGACTCCGTCTTGCTGTTCAGAGGAACTCAGGACAAAGCCGGAATGAACCGAGACCTTCTCCCACCTCAGAAGATGAGTTTTTCCTCCGCTCTGACCAAAGTGGCGTTTCCCTGTTTACCCTCCAGGCCCGTGAACTCTGACCTTAGGCTCTGCCTTAACCATTATTGGACCAGAAGCTCCGAGTCGCCCGGTGCATCAGCAGCCGCTCATTATTTATGCATGCAGGCTGCAGGCTGGTTTCATCTGCAATAAAAGTCGCCGGAGCGGCGCTGCAAGGTGCTCCCCTCCTCCTGCCACTGATTTAAGCTCGAGCGCCACCTAGAGGAGACGCCAAGACCTGCATAAAACGAATGTTCACGGTGGCGGTTTCTGCCCCGATGGGAGTTGGCTGCTTGTGGTTGAGGCTTAGAAATGGATCCGAAAACGGGAGGGGCAGATGGTGGCATCAGCTGACTTTTATGTTTTGGTTCCCAATGAAACAAAAGCTTTCATGTCTGCCTGCACCTTTAAATCTAATGAGCTGTGCTTTGATGTTGCTGCTCAAACCTCCACAAGCTATAATATCCAAACTTTAACCATAAAACACAAAACCCTGATTGTGCAGTAGTCCCCATTTAACCCATCAAACACATCCTAAACGCTAGCAGCAACAATGTCAGAGGTGATCGGCAACTCCGTCGACCTGATCATTCAGGCCTTCATCCAAAAGCTGACCGAAGATCAGTGGAAGTCGTTGACCGCGGCCTCTCCGACCAACGTCACCAACATTCTGGTGGCAGAGATGGCTCTGAATATTATTGACGCGGTGACTGAGTCCATGATGACCCACCTCAGCTCGCTGAGGAGGCTGGAGAGCGTGGAGGATGCGGTTCCTGATCTGGAGGAGTTGCTTCAACAGAGCTTCTGCCAAGCTCTGCAGCTCAAACCAGCCGACGAGAGCTTGAAGAGCCTCACCAAGATGATCCGGCAGGAGAATCAGGAAACCCTCAACGCCCTCAACGCCACCTCTGAGCCGACCGCTGTCAACCAGCACATCACGTCCCCGTCCAGACTGAACCGCATGGTCTGCTGCATCAATGACCTGCTCAGGAAGGTCGGGGACAAAGTCACGGCCGTCCTTCAGCCCTCCGACGACGGGGGGAAACCTGCCGAGGACCAGGAGGACAAAGTGGACAAGTGGATAGGTCCAGACTCGGTCCAGGAGACAATCAGAAGGGAGCTGAGAGACATCAGCACGTTGCTCATGGAGGACGTCGGCGCGGACGAGTTCAAGGAGCTGGAGTTGGTGAGCTCTGAGGAGATTGAAAGAGTGGAGAAAGAGGTGGCTCTCTTAGCGTCCAAGGAGGCGGAGGGGAAACGCTCCTTCAAGGGTTTGAGGAACCAGCTGAAGGTGATGTTTGCAAAGGGTTTCCTGCAGGCGTGGCTGTGCCGCCTGTTGGCCCAGCTGAGGAAGAAACACCAGGAGGACTTCTCCAGGGAGAGGTGCGAGGCCATCGTGGAGCAGCTCACGCCTCAGCTCCTCAATGATCTGCATGGACAGGATGAAAAAACCTCCTCGCTGAAGGTCAAGTCCAAACATATCACCGGTGCCAAGGTCCTGGCGCTGACCCAGCGCCTGACTCCTCTCTTCTGCCATCGCTCCACTTCCGTCCCCCCCGGCCCAGACCGGACCGCTCCGGCTGGGGACAAGCCCCTGGTTCCGTATGAGAAAGGGGAGGTTTACAAGGACGTGTGCAGACAGTCCTGGATCTGCACCGTCCTGATGAAGTGGTTCCTCAAGACGGTGGTTAAGGGACTAGGCGCCAGGCTCAAACACAGTATTCTGAAGCACAAACGGGGCGCTAGCCTCGCGGAACCCTCGCTAACGGACTCTGAAGCAGAGGAGGTGACCCAAGCATCTGAAGCGTCCGAGCCGCCGTACGCGATGGCGGTCTCGGGCGAGGTGGAACCCGTGAGCACGCCTGTGGTCCTGGAAAGCCAGAGTCCCGAGGAGCAGCCAGCAGGGGGCGCCGGCTCGGAGCGCCAGGACGAGGAGCGACAGGGCACGGACTCGGAGGCGGACATCAAGATGTCCTACGTCAGAACTTTCATCGAGAAGGTGGTTTTCCACGTGTGTGTGGACGCACACGTGCTGTTTGGCAACAAATACAAAGTCAGCAATGGCCTCTTTGAAAAGGTCTGGGCTGACGTGAAGAACGAAAGCATGTACGTCACCCCCAGAACCTTCAAGAACCTGGACAAGAAAATCCACCAGTGTCTGTGTGCCAGGTTCCAGCCGCTGGAGCTGCTGTGTCTGATGACCCTGCAGGACCCGCTGGTCACACGGCTCTGCGTCTCGCTCGTCAAGCAAAGACTCATGATGCCGCCGCAGGAACCTTCCCTCTGCAGGTTCTTCTCCTGCGTGGCCAAAGTCCTGCACAAAGCTTTCACACAGAGGCCTGGCTCAACGTGAGAGGCTGCGCCCGAGCCAGCGGCCGACTCAGCGTGGAGACAAGTTCGGCCTATTGTTCACTTCGTTCCCAGGCGGGTCCAGACAGCGGTCTGGAAGAACCCAGGCAGTCACCAAGGTCCCCCGGGACCAGGGTTTCCCAGGACCAGAGTGGAATTGTAGGTGTTTTGCACTTTGCAGCACCTGACCTACTTGAACCGCCGGTGGGCTTGTGTCAGCCGTTGATCTATGGCTTCCTGGACGTCCGGGCAGAGCGGCTCCGCAGCCAGGAGCGAAATTCTTCAGCCGTGCGAACGCTGCAGCTGCCGCGGGCAGAGAGAAGGGCCGCTCCAGAGCAGCTGCTCGCAGGCCAACAGCTGCGTACAGAGGAGAAAGGAGCCAGGACTCCGGCGCTCCCACAGCCTCCCCCCCACCCACAGAACTCCTCCGCTCCCGCACAGGAAGAGGTGACAGGATCTGGATGTTTTCTGTAGCCCCGAGGCTCAAACATCCGCCCGGCGACGGCGGCCTGCAGGCTCCACCAGTGTTTACCCTGCAGGTTGGGAGCTTGGTGAGAACTCATCCGTTTATCCTGGCTGGGCCCTCGTCTCGGCAGTCCATCAGCGCCAGACCTCCAGGACGTCGTCCTCCACTCCCGGCGAAGGACAACAGCCCTTTAAGGAGATCCCAGCCAGGGAGGAGGGTCCCACCCCCTTCACATTCAGTGACCCCCCCAGTCTGCTCCTGGGACGGAGAGATGAGGCGAAGGCCGCAGCCATCTGGGACTGAAAGAACGATGGGTGATGGCTGGATGGATCTCTGCCTGTCCTCCTCCAGAAACGCCGCTGTGACCAACGTCTGACCCAGGGTGCTCGCACGCCTGTGTGGACCAGAACAGGTGAGTTGCGAGTACGAAGCCCTCCTCGCCCTGATCTACAGCAGCAGGAGCTCCTGGACCAGGAGGAGGTCGCGGGTCTGCTGAGGAGCCTCCGAGCGGCTCCAGCCCGACTCTGCCGAGCGCAGATGTTGGCGTGCGTCCTGCAGCTGGGCCGCTGGGCGGAGCTCTGGTGTGGGATCGCTTATTTTTAGCGGTGCGGTGATAGGGGATGATGGAGGAGGACAGGGTTCCCATCCCTCCAAGCGTCTGCGGAGGGGCCGGAGCAGCAGCCTCCCTCCGAGGCTGGGACATCGCTGACCTGGCCCCGTCGGCTGTAAATAAAAGCAACCCATCCACGCCGCTTTGATCTTTTTTTATCATGGTTAGAACTACTTTCTGTCTAAACCCGGTTTGTGGTCTGCTCGCCAAGGTGCCTTTAGAGGTTTGACCTGACGGAGCAGGTCGTCGCCCCTGGAGCTTTGCCTCCACCTCAGGTCCTGTCTAGCTTAGCTTCTCAATCAGCCGCCTCCAGTTTTACTGCTGCTCGTGTGACAGCTGCTCGTCTACAAGGAGCTTTTCCACAGTGGGTGAGGAAGCACGGACAGCGCACGTGCTTCAGTGCATGTGAGTGGGCTGGGTGATTGTGCACAGCTGAGTACCAACGTTTGCAGCATCTGGAGTCGACTTGTTCTGTTTGTCAGTGGAAAATTGAAGAGAACGTGTCCGCCTGAGGTCCATCAGAGCGTCGACACGTGCAGGCGCGCTGCAGAGGCTCCACCAGAGAAGAAGAGGAAGGAGCACTGCCAGCCAGGAGGCTGTGGATGCGTCTGACGCTGACCCTTCCAGCTGTGACGTCAGTGGTCCGGCTCCGACCGGGGTTAAAGCTGAGTTCAGCAGCTGGCAGACGGTGCAGCACCCTCCAGGGTGCCGTGGTCCTGCGCTCGAGTCGCTCGATCAGCTCCGCCCTGTTTTAGAATGATAGCCTTAATTAAAACAGCCTCAGGCTGCGAGGGTCTGGTTCGCGCTGCGTTCTCTGAGAGCCTTTTCCAAAAGAAACACAAGAACTTGGATTTACTGAGTTCCGAGCTGAGCAGAGAGTCGCAGAGAGGGAGGAGACGTGTAGATCTGCCTGGAGGGTCACCTGGGAGCAGCGGCCCCGGCGGGACCTTCCTGGTGGAGGCCATCTGAACGCCGCTGACATTTAGCCAGGAGAAGGAGCTTAAATACCAGCCAGCCTCCAAGCAGCGTCCAGCCAGTGAAGTTGGGAGCTGCAGGTCAGAGGTTCCTCCCGCTCTCCCTGAGAACTCCCCAGAACCTCCAGCCCTGTAGCTTTCAGCCTGCTCAATCTGCTTCTGGTGACAAACATGGAATTTTAGGAGTTCATTTCAGGCTTTTTCAGAGGAAAGTGGCTGGAGAAGGTTGGGAGTGATCGCCAATCAGGGACGAGTTGGTTCATCAGTCAGATCGTTTTCCTGCCTGCCACAAAAACCTGCTGCTTCCACTTTCACCAAGCTCATCCAGGCCCACTTCAGGTGATTGGTGTGTGTGCGTGTGTGTGTCCAGCTGTCCTGTGAACAGCTCTGTGCGGGCAGGCTGCCCTGAGAGCGTAGTCAGGGGGAACTATCGAGCTCCTGCAGAGGCGCTGAGAGTTCCCCGGTGCTCAGCACATGAAGGAGCACGCTCCTCTGGCCTCTGATGAATTTTCCATTTTCATTTAAATGCTAATTAGTGTTTAATGGCGGCGCTGAGATGGATGCTCCACCTTTTAGTTCCACTCTTGTGTTTTCCTTAGCTTCGCTGAGCTCCCGCCCGCTCCTCTGATTGTTTCAGCGTCGCTCCGCTCGCACTGGTACGCACAAGTGACTAAGCTGGGAATAATGAGGAGGCGCTGGCGGCGGTGGAGTCGGAGTTCCGTCTGGAACCGCCTGGTACTCACGTTTCTGCTGCTGCAGGTCCATGGAGGACACACACACACACAGGTTTGGCAAACAGAAAGTCCCACCTGTGCCGACAGCTGGAAGAAGCTCTTGTCTGAGGGATCTTTCCTGGTTGGGAGGGTGAACTGGGACTAGCGAAGGTTTGTTGAGGAGCAGAACTAGAGACAGAAGCAGAGGGTGAAAAGAGGAGCCCGCAGGCGGAGGGCAGGCGGAGGGGCCCGCTGGAATCTCCAGAGTTCTGAGCTGTTCTTTCCTCTACAGAATCAGCTGAGGAGGACAAAACCCACCTGAAGTGTCACATGATCAGCTCTGACTCACCTGCCGGGTGAAGTGGAGACACCTCCCAGTCGCTGCTGCTGCTGTTCTCCTTCTCTGATGGTCCCGCCTCAATTCCCAGCTGTGTAACAGAAGGTAAACGTCTTCATTAGCATTGGCGGCGGGTGGTTGGGCTCAGTTTGAAGCGGGGCGTGCACGTTTGGAGCGCCGAGCAGCCCTCCTGACTGCGTCTCCATCCCCAGCGGGCTCCCAGCGGTACGCCGGCAGCAGCCACAACCCCCCCCAGGGGCTGAATTCATGACCCCGGGGGGCTCTGCCCACTGGCCACGCCTTCTCCGCAACCTTTGGCTGAGCCTCAGGAGTCCTGGAGCAGCTCCTGCTCCCGCCCCTTCCTGCTGTTTGGCCGTGTGGAAGTAACAGGACGCCACGTGAAATCAGAGCCTTCAGAGACGACGAGTTCAGGCGGCCTCAGAGATGTTTGTCTTCAGCCCCCCCGAGGACGGCGCCCCCACCCTTGCCCCCCCCGCGGGCGCCCGCTGAGCGCTCAGATTTGTCAAACAGGTGGAGGTCATGGGGTTAATGTGCTCCCGGCTCTGGAATGTCACACGGACGCAGGAATCGCCACCACCGCGGCTGCGCTCCAGCTGGTGGCCCAGCCTGGAATATTTAATGAGCACCGCCCAGAAGCCTCCGTCAGCTTGTTGTGACCGGCGCAGCGAGCCGTGGCGGCGTTGGCGAGGCGGACCTTGGGCTGAACCCGGCGTGGGGGTGACCTGCTGCGATGCTTTCCTGCGACGCTCCACCTGGCTCTGCATGAATAATCCCTGAAGCCCGATATTTGTGTCCCGCCCACACCTTCACCAGCCTGCCAGCAGCCGGCTGCTCCTGCGACTCCTGCCCTTTGCTGGTTGCCATGGTTTCTGCCGGTCGACTCTGTCTTCCCGCTGGTTAAATTTGCCGTGTCATGTTTGCCAGCTCCTCCCCTACCTCTGGCTCCGCCCACACCGGTTTGCCATCCTCGCTCGTTTTTGCTCCCGATGCTAGCCGCGGCTGCCGTATCCTTCAGGCGTTCCGCCGGAATCCAGATCTTTCCAGAAGGTGGCAGATTGGTCTGTGGTTGCGAGCTAATCGCTCCCGTCGGAGTGCTAATCTGAACGCTGCCTGTGTTTCTGCAGGGATTCTCTGCATTTATGGTCACATGAACGCCAGCGCTGCAGGCCAGATGACGGCGATGGAGGAGTTTGTCAGCGAGAGGTGAGCATCAATGCAGCGTCGCCCTTGGAGGCGGTGGGTGGCGAGGACCTGGCCCAGAGACGGCGAGCACGGCCAGGTTCACGCAGGTGCCGCAGGTCCACACGCAGCTGAGTTAGCCCGCGGCGGGGCCCGAACCCGCTGGAAAAGTCCGGTTTGGAGGACAGAGGGTGGGAAGCGGATGCCTTCCGTCCATCCCCAAAGCCCTAAATGGAGCTTGTTTATGGGATGTTTACGCTCCGTGACCCACTTTCAGAGGACGAGGTCGTGAACAGAATCCGCTCCTGGTGGATGGTATTACTGTCGCGCCTTCTGCCAGCGTGAGTTACCACAGGCCCACGCGGCGCCCAACATGTCCGCCTACATCCTGGTTGGGCGTGTTGTTGGTTTTGGCTAGCGGCGCTGATAAGCGTCACAGATATCGGATGGACGCACACAGAAGCAGGCCGGCATACATTAGCTCACATCTGCTCCTGTTTATGATGCCAAATTAGCGTCATTAGCGTGTAGATACGGTCTGTTTGTCGTATCGCATGTCACATGTCGTTTATCCTACCACAGGTTTACCGCAGCCTGGGTAGTTTCACGGATGTGCTCGTTTCCCGGCTCTGGCATCGATGCTACAGGTCGGAGAATAAGCTGAAGGGACCAACTGGTTTGTTGTGCGACTGGTGTGATGGGAGCGTCCCTCCTCATCCTCAGCCCTTCGTCTGTTTGCTCAGTCATTCTCTTGTGTGGTTGTCATAAAGTCCCTCCAGGTGTTTATTTAGATGACATCCGGACTGTGAACTTTGACCTGTCTGAGAGGATCAGTCCAGATTTAGGTCAGCACAGATGCTGACCTCTGACCCCGGAGCTACAGTGACCTGAACGGCTGATGGTGCTGAGATCTGGGGAGGCAAGCGTCCAGGACAGCAGAGGTCCGCTCTGGGTGTGCCTTTCTGAGATCTGAAAACACACACACGCGCGCACACACACACACACGCACACACACACACACACACACACACACACACGCGCGCGCAGCCCACCAGGGCTCGGCTGAGGCTGAGAGAGGAGCTTTAGGTCAGGAGAGGAGCCACAGGAACAATAACCAGCTGGAGCCGTGATTGGAGGACTGGATTTGGGCTGTGAGGAGGTCCGCCCCCCCCCCCACAGGCAGAGCTACACCCCCCAGAGGAGCAGCACAGATGGAGGGAGACGGGGAAGGACGGGCCAAGGTGGAAGCGCTCCTGGAGGGAGAAGACATCAGGATGAAGAGTGGGTCAGGACAGAGGACAGAATGGGACGGGGACCAGCATCAGGAGCATCACAACCAGTTTGCCCAGTTTCCACCCTGGTTCAGCTGAAGGGGGCAGACTGGGCGGTGGCTCCTCTGACCGCTGCAGCAGCCGTCCACCAGGGGGCAGACTGGGGCTGATGGCTGGGCTCAGCTTGTTGGCTGGATCTCTGACTGGCTGTTTTCTCCTGGAGCCAAGCCCGCTGGGGGAAAGGGTGGGGTCCGGGGTTGGCTCCAGGAGCTGGAGGTCAGAGGGCAGAGGTCAGCGGGTCAGGGAGAAGGGGCTGTCTGAGCAGCACAAAGACACAAGTATGTGGAAGGTGTGAGCTCAGCCTGGAGGGTGATGGATCGGTGTGGCTCAGTGGTACCCAGGTGAGACCTGGATTCCTGCGCTGGTCCCTTCCAGGTCCTGACTGCTGCTCAGGTTGTGGCTGTCTGGACACACACACACACACACACACACACACACCTCCTCCACTTTCCATTTCTGGCTCTTCTTTCCCTTTTTATCTGCTGGTCCGGGCGCATTCCTCCCGCCAGCGCTTCAGCAAACCCCTGAGAACCCCGGTGGTCTCCCTGGACCCTGCTGAAGGTGTTCTGTGGCGGGAGGTTCTCCGGGAGGTTCTCCAGCAGCCCATTACTTTGGTAATCCAGTAATCTGGCGATTGATCCAGACATCAACCCTCATTGTTAGCGGTGCAGCAGCGCTAACCAGAGTCAGACAACTTGCTACTTCGCCAGCTTGGCTCCATCGCAGCAACGCGGTCGGCCGCTTTAAGATCAAAGCCACTTATGATCAAAGCCACTACCGATCAAAGGCGAGCGTCCCGGAATTCGGAACTCCGACCAGGTTTAATCAGCTATTCCCTGGACCGTTAGCACCATTTCCTGAAATTGTCATTAAAGCTGTTGTGAAGTTTTCCAGCTGTTAAACTCTGACTGCCTCTGACAGGTCACCTGACTTTCCCTCTCATTTAGTGGAAACGAAGCGTGTGCGTGCGTGTGTATGTGTGTGTTGCAGCTCATCTGCTTCCCCGTGTTGACAGTTTTTCCCAGCAGCCCTCGTCCTGCTGGGATGTTTCTGAAGGTACGCACCACCGTCTGGGTGGGCGGAACTGTTCTCCGAGCTGTTCCACAGCCTGGCTTCCTGGGGAACGTCAGGTCGGGTGTTCAGGAAAGGACCCGCTGCTGCTCCCGTTTAAACCTGGATCTTCTCGGTCCTTTTCTGGGTTGCTAGGAGACACCTTCACATGAGTGTGCCTCCCCGTAGCTGTGAGGAGGCTGTGTGTGGGATTCTCTGATGGCAGGCTGAGATGTGACGTTGGTGTCCACAGCTGGATGTCAGAATGCTAAGCTGCGTGTTAGCATTCTGCTAGCTTCTCCGATGCTTCTCTCTCTAGAACCTTTGCTGATAGCAGAGTGTCCTGGTCTGCTCTGCTCCCCTGAGGAGTTTTTTAAACATCTCTTCCCTTGACTTCATCCTTCACATCTGCTAACTGATGCTAACGGCCAGGAGAACGTGCCGTGACCCTGTGCCTGTTCCAACACATTGTTCCACGTCTGCAACATGAGCAGCCGGGCGTCGGACCCGAACTCCTCATCTGCATAATAGCAGGCTTGTTTTGGCCTGCTGGGAGGGAACGCTGGTGTCCAGACAGCTTTTGTCTGCAATTAGGGGATCCCATTCAGGCTGGCGGCTCCAGCCAAAAGTGCTATTCTTCCAGTTTGGAGACACACCCCGCCGGCAGCTTATTTACACATAATGCTGTCTGAGGGACGTGTCTGCCGGGAATCCGTTTGGCTTAATTGGTTGGGAATAAAGAGGAAGGGACGAGGGTGAGATCAGGTCAGGGAGAAACACGTTTTCAAGGACAAAAGCTTCCACAGGTGAGGAGAAGATCAGGAGGGATCGCAGAGCGCCGTTAGCATGCTAGGCTAACTAACTGACCGCTGAAAAGACCAGAGTCGGGAAAGTTCGAAGATCAACACGTGTGTAAACCAGCAACCACAGGCGGGATAAAGAAAACTCAGCTGTTAGCGCCTATGCTAAAGTGGAGGCTGTAATCATCGATCAGATGGTTTCATCATCCAACATTCGTTCGGCACCTCGCCGGCCCCTTCCTCCGTTCACAAAGGTCTCTCCTCTGAGTGACCAGCTGTGGGCAGACGAGGGAGCGTCTGCAGGAGCATCAGGAGAGCAGGTCCTGCATCAGCATCTGCTTCAGCTGCAGCCCTTCCCCTCATTTCCTTCATTTCTTTGATTACTCACAAACATCAGTTTAAAAACAGCAGACCAGAGTCGTCATGGAAACTGTCTGGTAGCTTATATGTTGGAGACCCTGTCGTTCAACACTAAACTGCATCACCAGCCCCCTCTCTCCCTCTCTCATACTCACACACACACACACACACACACAGGTGTGTGTTTGCTCGTGTGGAGCCTCCGACAGCAAAGTGACGTTACAGAGATCAGTTCATCAAATCAGGATTACAGATGTTTGGGATTCCTAACAAAGCATTTTCCGTTGGAGTTTCAAGATTTTTATCAGGACACCTCCTCCTCCTCCTCCTCCTCCTCCTCTTCCTCTTCCTCCTCCTCCTCCTCCTCCTCCTTTTCCTGAAGACTAATTAAAACTGTTCCTTAGTTTAGCTGCAGGTCAAAGGTCCTGTGAATTGTCAGATTTTTCCATTTGTGCCCTCTTTTCCTCTTCTTTTCCATTAGCTTCCTGACCAGTATTTTGTTTTAGTGCTTTTTTTAGTGCCTTTTCGGTGATTATTAAAGCCTGTTTTCTCCGTTCTCCATCCTTTATTTCTCCTCCAACCCACTAGTCCAGAAGGTCAGGGGTGATCACAGAGGTCACAGCAGGTGCAAATAATGCCTATATTTGCCTACTGACCCATAATGATTCATGTCACCTCACCAAGCTGACTAGCTAAGCAGTGCACGGACTAGCATGAGGTTAATGATGGCGTTCGCCTCAGGACTGGTTGCACGCCCGGACTGGGTGAGAGTCAGGTCTTCTTCTACTTGGCGACGGGCGTTCTTATTTATTGTAGAGCTGTTGCCCCCTACTGTTTAGGGGGGGAAGTGCATCCCTTGGCTCACAGGGGGAGGCGGCCCTCTGGCCCCACCCCTCACATCCACCCGAAACCTGCAGCTTCCTCAACGGCTTGTTTCTGTAGAAGCAGGTATTTCTGTGAAGGAACATCTCTGCTGGCAGAGAAGCCCCGCCCCTTTTTGGTAACGACGCTCGGAAGCTGGTTCCCGTCTGACACGATTAGCCGGCGCTCAGATCAAAGCTCGCGCCTCATTTGCAAACATCAGCTTTGAACCTGATGGGCCGGCTGTTCCCCCCGCCGTGAACCACACGGGCGTCGTCTTTTAGTGCGTTACACCACTCAGAGAAGGAGCAGAACACCCAGCCCTGACTCGGGTTTTCTGCACAGGTCTGACCCACACACCCCCCGGAGGACAGCGGTCCCGCGCGCGCACACACACACACACACACACACACACACACAGCAGCTCATCTCAATCCTGATGGGTCCTGGCTTGCTCGTGTTGACGTGACAGTTGGACAGATTGATGTTTGTTTGATGTTTCCATAGTGACAGCATGCCCACGCGGATGTGGCCCTGACCTGCTTCCTGTCTCTGGTCATGCTAGATGAGCATCCTGGGGAACCTGCTGGTCATGGTGGCTGTCTGCAGAGACAGGCAACTCAGGTGGGACCAGCCTTCCTCTCCACACCACACCTGAACCGTCCTGAAAGGGGTGGGGTTAGGGTGGGGTTAGAGTTAGGGTGGGGGTGGGGGTGGGGTTAGGGTGGGGTTAGGCTCCCAGCTGGATCTCTTGTGGTGGAATCACATCTGGAGATGATGACTTAAAAACATTTTGGTTTTAAAAAATGATTAGCTGACAAATGAGTCTAGAACAAGGTGCAGCTGTGCGTGTGTGTGTGTGTGTGTGTGTTGTGTGTGTGTTGGCAATTGGCCTGACAGATGGACAGAAACCCTCTGAGCGTCTCTTCCTGGATGCTGGACGGCTGGACCGTCTCTGACAGCTGACGTCTTCAGCCAGGACGCTTTTCAGGTCCAACAGTTTGACTGACGCAGCGGTCATGTGACCAGCCGCGACCTCGCCCTCCATCGGCGTGACTCGTTTTTTAACGCGGTGTTCCTGTCCATCAGCTGGATGAGCCCCAGAGCCAGCAAGCACACACACTCACACACACACAGACGGAGAAGGTGACCGGTCCGGATCTGGATCGGTGCTGGTTGGTTCTGTGACCCAAACAAAATAAAGATGGATCATTTTAAGCTGAGCAGAGAAAACACCCATCAGCCAGCAGAGACTGTGTGTGTGTGTGTGTGTGTGTGCTGAGTGATGCCAGACTCTCTGGGCTGCAGGTTAAACTGTCCCACCTGTGCGGGGGGCGTTTAGCAGTGTGTTACCGTGGCGACGCTGTGGGCCTCCTGCTCATTCCAGCGTCTTCCAGCAGGTCTGAGGGTCCTGGATCAGAAGCGGACCCAGACCCTGCTGGGTGCTGCTGGGTTTGTCTTTGTAACATCACCGTGGAGACGGTGTCAGAGCCACGCCCCCTTTGTGTCTGCTGTCGGTCTGAGGCTCACAGGTAATAAGGCGTTAATAACACTCTCCTCTCCTCTCTCCTGGTCTCCTCCCCCCATCAGGAAGATCAAGACCAACTACTTCATCGTGTCTCTGGCGTTTGCCGACCTGCTGGTGTCGGTTCTGGTGATGCCTTTCGGGGCCATCGAGCTGGTCCACCAGCACTGGATCTACGGGGAGACCTTCTGCCTGGTCCGGACCTCGCTGGACGTCCTGCTGACCACAGCGTCCATACTGCACCTGTGCTGCATCGCCCTGGACAGGTGAGACGCTCACCCCGGCGTGCACGTGCTGCTCCTCGCCACACAAAGAGGCGAATTCTGTATTTCGTGTTTGTTTTTTGGCATCTTCAAGAGCGCGGTAACCCATGGCAACAGATGCAACAGAACCGATGATTTCTGCTCCTCAAAGGCTCGAGACTCTTGATTTGCTGCCTTTAGAGGAGAAATCTGTGGTTCTGCTTCTGCTGAAGTTCTCAGATGGTTCTGAGCAGGAGCGGCCTGGAGCTGAGGCTGTACCTGGTGTGTGTGTGTGTGTGTGTGTGTGTGTGTGTGTGTGTGTGTGTGAGTGCCCTCAGCCACAGCAGAGATGATGGTCAGCCTCTGAAACCTCTGCAGGCATTAACAAGAGGCTGATAAACCAGGCAGAGTAACAGTCAGAACAGTGTGCTGGAGGAGCTGCATGTGTGCACGTGCTGGTGCTCAGCAGGACGTTCCACCCCACGGCCTGGTGGTTCCAGCGTGGGCAGAGGCTGCTCTGATCTTCTCAGCCATCCTCCTCATGTGACCCATGGAGCCGGCCAGAGGAGCGGAACATCACCAGGTGAACGCTGCAGATGTTTACGGATGTGAGGAGGGAAAACAGCCCCCAGGCGTCGTTCCTCCGCCCTCAGGTGATCAGACGCCCGTCGCTCATCCGCCGCTGCCACAGATGCAACCATCAGTTCGACCTTGGCAGGCGCTCAGAAGCTTCCTGATGGAGCCACAGACACCAGCACTTCTCCCGTTTCCACAAAGTCTCGCAAACTTTCCGCTGACAAAAAGACGGAAGAATGAACCAACAACGAGCTGAAAGGAGAAGAAAAGCTGCGGGACTGGACTGAGCACACATGCAGGAAAAGACGCATCCGTAGCCCCCGGCGCATTTCTGCTGGAAGGACATGGCAGACAGTCAGAGAGGCTTCTGTCGGCAACAAAGAGACGGGAAGAAAGCGACGTGCAGCGGAGGAGAAAAGAGGGGAAACGGAGAAGATGTTGGAGGAAACAAGCGAACAGCTGCAGGAAAAAAACGTCTCATTCACTGTTGAATGAAGAGGAGACGCTGAGAGGAGAAGAATGGAAGAAAATGTAGACTAAAAATAGCGGAGGAGCAGGAGGAGGCGCTTCGAGAGGAGGGCAACAGAAGACTGGAAGGCTTCTTATTCAGAGTCTCTGTTCCTCCTCTTCGTTCTCGGGATTGTTGAGCAAAAACAGCAAACGTGGAAAAGCTTCTTTCAGCGGCAAACGGAGGGAACAAGAGTCATCAGATGATGTCAATAGGAACCATGAGAACCTCTTCAGGAAGTCTGAAACCAAGGTCTGCTGGGGTCCACGGTGGGGTGGGGGATTTGGGGAGGAGGTTGGGGGAGGTGGGGGCAGCACGACTCTGCCCTGCAGTCGCAATAAAGAGCAGCAGAGAAGCGATGGAGGAGTGGACGGAGGCAGCGGCAGCTTTGATCTGATGGATGCAGCTGTGCAGGTTGAGCTGATGCCCTCCTCCTCCTCCTCCTCCTCCTCCTCCTCCTCCTCCTCCTCCACCTCCTCCCGCTCCTCCTGAGGGAGCAGAGGTGAGAACCTGCCTGACCCTCATCAACTCTGGCTCCAACCAGAACTGGACGGGCCTCCGTCGGGCCTCCGTCGGGCCGACGGCGCCTCAGCGGACCAGCTCCTCCCACCACGCTGGCTCTTCATCGCTGTGTTCACCAGGCTGGTCGTCCTCGCGGTGTGGGCCGCGTCTGCACGCTCCTGATTGCAGACACTCGCACCCATCTCCGCCCTCCACGGGGACAGCTCCGCCCGTTTCTGCTGACCTTTTCCCGGACCACGCAGCCGCGCCCCGCCTGGCTGGGGACGCCACGCTGCTCGCGGCGGTAAAGAGCTAGCGGCGAGCGGAGGAGGCTTGGCAAATATCAGCGCTGAGGCGCAGCGGGATGCTCACCGATTGTGTCTTTTGTCTGGACTCTTCAGTCGCTCACTTTCCTGGGTTCTCCCGTCGGCACCTTTGACCTCTGTGACCTCTGCCCTTGCAGGTACTACGCCATCTGCTGCCAGCCTCTGGTCTACCGCAACAAGATGACGCCCACGCGCGTGGCTCTGATGATCGGCGGATGCTGGGTCATCCCCACCTTCATCTCCTTCCTGCCCATCATGCAGGGCTGGAACAGCATCGGCATCGACCACGTGGTGAGTCCGGAGGACGGAGGCCAGGGCAGAGGTCGCCGACCGGGTGGTGAGGGTTCTAGGTGGTTCAGATCAAACGAAGGAGTCAAAGCAAGGAGCCATTTTCAATGATGTCACAGTCAGCATCACCACCTCCGTCACCTGGCCGGAGGCACCAAAGTCAGATTGCTGACTGCTACGCCCTCGCCCGGAAACAGCCAGCAGGGGGCGGGAGCAACAAAAGAAAGGAATGTTAAACAGAAAGAGAGAGAGAAAAGCACTCCCCAGTCACGCTTAACCTCACTCAACCGTTGACTTCCATCACCTCAGTCAGCAGGAGAGACCGACTGGCCAGTCTGTCAGCCACACACACACACACACACACAGAAATACACACACACACACACACACACACACACGCACACACGCAGGCGTCGTCTCTCTGCGGTCTGTGTAGAACTGTTGGCTCTGGGAGGAGCAGCTCAGTTCTGGCACCAACGGCGGAGCCGCAGACGAAGAGTGGCAGCATCTCCGCTGATTCTTCATCAAATCAGACCTTCTGCAGCTGTGTGTGTGTGTGTGTGTGTGTGTGTGTGTGTGTGGGGGTCTGTAACCCTTCCCCCCCACTCCTTCCTCAGATCGAGCAGCGGCGCCACAGCGAGGCCACCAACTCCACCTCCTGCGTCTTCATGGTCAACAAGCCGTACGCCCTCACCTGCTCCGTGGTGGCCTTCTACATCCCTCTGGTCCTCATGGTGCTGGCCTACCAGAGGATCTACGTCACGGCCCGGGCCCACGCCCTGCAGATCAGCATGCTGCAGCGGGCGGGTGGGGCCGGCGGCGGCGCGGGCTCGTCGTCGGACTCGGCCGAGCATCAGCGGAACCACCGCATGCGAACGGAGACCAAGGCAGCCAAGACTCTGTGCATCATCATGGGCTGCTTCTGCCTGTGCTGGGCGCCCTTCTTCATCACCAACGTGGTGGACCCCTTCATAGACTACACGGTGCCCGACAAGCTGTGGGCGGCCTGCCTGTGGCTGGGCTACATCAACTCCATGCTCAACCCCATCCTCTACGCCTTCCTCAACAAGTCCTTCCGCCGTGCCTTCCTCATCATCCTCTGCTGCGGGAGGAAGCGCTACGGCGGCCCCTCCATCCTGGGCGCCAACGCCCCCTGCGCCGCCACGCAGATCACCAGTTCCACACACGTGCTCAAGTAAGTCCTCCCAAACCTCCGCGCACACACGGTACACCTCCGCGCCTTCGGCCGGCCCGGGCCTGATGCCTCAGGCTTCGGTCCCGGAGGTTTCTGGTCCTGGTCCTGGGCACACTGAGGCCCAAGGCCAGGCCTGGTCCCATAAACGGTTTAATCCGGCCCTCAGATCGATCAGCAGCATGTGCGAGGCTGCCGGGTTGGCAGATGTCCGGCTGGTGGACATGCTGCTGTCCTCCAGGACCGCTGGGATGTTGTCCCCCTCCGCCGGACGGGGGACGACCCTCAGACATCTGAAGTCCCTGAGTAGGTCCTCAGGACCAGCGCTGCGTCTGAGCCAGTTCCTGGGTGGTTCCTGTGACACCCTAACCCAGAACCAAGTGAGGTTCTCCCCGTTGCCCAGCGGAGGGTTAGGGTCAGCGCCAGAGCCAGTCAGCGCTCTTGTTCCACCTTCACCTGCTCCGTGTCCACGCTTCCGCTTAACGAGTCCCTTCCGTCTTCCGTGACGCGCTGAAAGCCGGACGTGCGCACGTGCACCACGTGCACGCCTTCTCTTCTTAGAAAGACCCGTTTTTGTCTGTGAAAGATCAGGAAGTGGGTCCACGACAGTCCTCCGAGTCCAGCCTGAATCCGACGGGAGCATGGGCAGCAGATGATCCCAGGTAGCTTGTGGACGCCTGAGAGCGTTAGCGCCCCCAGCAGGTGGGCTTCAAGCTAGCAGGAGCAACCACCTCCTGCTCCCGGGGAGGACCTCCAGCTTTGGCTGCAAACAAGCAGCTGCCGCTCCGCCTGATGGTTCTCTGAGGACCAGGCTGAGCCGCATCCAGATGGACGCGCGCGTGTGTGTGTGTGATTGACCTCAGTTTTCCACTCAGTTCATCATTCATTCATTCATTGGTCTATGCCAAACACCTCACACACACACTCACACACACACTCACACACACACTGGTACACACACACACTCACACACACACTCACACACACACACACACTCACACACACACTCACACACACACACACACTCACACACACACTCACACACACACACACACACACACACACTCACACACATCTTTTCTCTTTCTGGTTTTCTCCTTTTTTTCGATAGCTGCTCTGGTTGTGACGCTCCTGGTTCAGCTCCTCTTCTTTCCTCCACTCACACACACCTCTTCACACTTCTCCCTCCTCATCTTCCTCCTCGTCTTCCTCCTTTTCCCATCTCCTCTGTCGTCCTGGCATGATGGATCCCCCCTGACACTGACCCTCCCTCTCTTCTTCCTCACCAGCGGCTGCTCCTCTGCCTCCAAGCTGCTGCTCTGGTTCTGCAACACCAGGCCAGTGCCGGTGTAGCTGTGTGTGTCGGCCGTCTCAAGGCTGCACCAAGTGAGTCTGCTCACACACACACACACACACTTCATCATCACTGATCCCAAACAACTGACTGTGATGATTCTAGTGGATCATTTGCACACTGCCGTCTGTGTGTGTGTGTGTGTGTGTGCGTGTGCGTGCGTGTGTGTGTGTGTAGCACCATAAATAAAAGAGTGTCCCGCGTCTGCTCCAGGGGCTGGCTGAGGGAAAGCCAAGCTTTTACGTGACTCTGGGTGTGTGAGCGGACGAGCAGGAGGAAGGCTGAGGAAGAGGAGTCGGGGCGTCTTCGTCCCAGAGGGAGGAGACGCTCGGCTCACATCATCTTCCTCATCTTCCTCAGGAAACTGCAGAGCTCAGATCTCACCCCAACTGTCCAACCGTTCTGCAGATCTGGGAAAAGGGCTGAACTCCGGGGCCTCGGCAGCAGGGGTCAGAGGGCAGGGGTCAGGGGTCAGATCCTAGCCACATCTGGCCCAGGTTCAAAGGCTCAGAGGAACCCGCTCCGGCTTCTGGTGCAGACGGCAGCGCCATTTTCAGAGCTATCAGTGCCAGCGGGTCATAGCTCTTTAAATGGTTCTGCTGTAGGCACGCAGCAGAACCAGCAGAACCAGCAGAACCACAGAAGAACCAGCAGAACCAGCAGCTGGGCCGACCAGCGCCACCCCTCCTCTGGTGCCATCGTCCTGGCAGCAGCACCGTTCTGGGTTCTGAGCCGCCGTCTGTGGCCCCTCCCTCCGTCTTAGCTCTTCTTTTAACCCCAGCGGTGCCGTTTGAGCAGCGTTTCCCTCCCGACTCCTCCCGACTCCTCCCGACTCCCGACTCCTCCCCCACCCATGAAGGAGCTCCTCTCCTCCCAGAGCTCCCTAACAACCCACTGACAGGACTGGCATCTCCTCCTCCTCCTCCTCCTCCTCCCACTCCTGCCTCTTCCTTCTGCCCTCCTGGGGGAGGGGCGTTTCTCCTCCCTCCAGGCCGGTGGTGGCCTGGTTCCCGGCTGGTTGCCAGGCTGTTTGGTCTGCTCCTCCGGGCTCCTGGGATCCCTCAGGGACCAGTTCTGGACCCAGCTCAGTGTGTCCACTGGATCAGAGTCCCCAGGCACAGTAAACACATGGTGTGTTTGCCGTCTTTCCTCTGAAGCGGCCGGTCCGACTGGGACCAGCTGAGGTGGTTCCGGTTCTGCTCGGCTGCCAACGGGCCGACTGGTTCTCTTTGAAGCAGCCGGACCCTTTGAGGCTAATTTCACGGCCAGTTTGGGAGCAGGAAGTGGCTTTTTGCTTTGGTCGAGGTGTTTGTGTAAACAGCCCGTAACCGCACGCACACACACACACACACACACACACACACATACGTACACACACACACACACACACACACATACGTGCTTCCAGATGTGGTGGCCTGTGGTCAGAAGGGCCCGGTTCTGGTGCAGCAGCTTAGGTCTGATGGCTGGTCCTCTCTCCTTCGTTCACGCCTTCCTTCTCATCCTCAGGTATTCTGTCCTTCACAAGACGAGCAACCACACACACCTGCAGAAGTAAGAGTCCTCCATGGCAACACGGAGGTGGTACGAGTCCTGCTTGTGACTGCTGAGGGGGCCCGGGTCACGTGACTGACAGATCCAGAAGTGTCGCCGGGACGTCCGGCTGGGCCCAGCTGGTCCCCGGAGGCCACACCTGGACCCAAGCTGCAGGTTGTCGCGCCGGTTCCAGAGCCAGAACGCGACCGCGGGGCTCTGCAGGCCCACCGGCGGCTCGGTTAGCATTAGCATGGCTGAAGGTGTGGCGTGATGTTCCACACTAATGCTCCTCTGAGGTTCTCCAGAGAACCAGAGCCCAGACTGTCCCTCTAGATTAGCCCCCACACGTGTGCGCGCGCGTGTTCAGAAGCTCAGCCTCCCCCATGCTGGGGGGAGCCTGCTGAAGCTAAAGGGCGCCGGCAGCATCGTCTCTGGACCCGCCTGGCCGGTTCTGGCCAGATGAGCTTCTTCTCCGGGTTCCCACGGAGGCGTGGGGCTCAGGTCACCTGGGGGTCACCGCGGGAAGCAGAAAAGCACGCGCAAAGCGTGTGCGCGTGTCCAAACAGCAGTGACCCCGGCCGGTACTCGTGCGCCCCCTGGTGGCCTCGATCAAGGCTCAAAGCTGGTTTCAGGAGCCAGAGCAAGTGAAGGATCAAACGTGATTTGATCACCTGACGGCACCAAAAATGGATGAAATGAGAGGAAGAATAAAAGAGGGCGACGCCCAACAGAGTTTAGGTGGTTAGAGCTTTGATATCGAGCGAGGAGGATAGCTCTGCTAATTAGCATCTCGCTGCCATGTCATGATGACCAGTCCCAGTGTGTGTGTGTGTGTGTGTGTGTGTGTGTGTTGACCTCTGAATCAAGCATTGAACGCATTCTCTCCTGTTTGTATTTATTCATCCGTGTGCTGACGACGTGAATGTGGAGGCAGATCCACACAAACTCAGAAAGAGCAACTTTAATAAATATCCGTATTTATTTTACCAGAACAAAGTGAGTATTTTCATGTATCAAAGGAAGATAAAAGCTTCTTCTCCAAGGAGCTGAAACGTGTAAGACTTGTTCTGTTGCTATGTGACAGTGGAAATACAGGCTAATTGAAGATTAAAGAGAGGTTGATATTATGGGCTGTTGACTCTCTGTGGCATGGACGGAGCCGCTCGCGTCAGTTAGCCTGTGATTCAGGCCTCATTAAAGCGCTCTCTGCTCCCCGACCAAACGAATCCAAACACGCCCTTTCTGTCCGTGCCCTCTTTAGTAAGTGAATCACGATGGCGATGAATCACACACACTCCGGAGGATTTCGATAGAAAAAAATAATAAAAAGACTCAGTGGGGATGAATGGAGGGAACATGGGCGCCTCAGAAGTGATCCGTTATCAGACAGCTCTGCTTCCAGAATCCCGCTCCAAGTCTGACAGGATTAACGTCCCCGTTAGCAGAAAGGTGGGATTAGCTAACCCTGACATCACCCCCATGAGTCGACTGTGACATCTCACAGAAATACACTTTCCTGTGGTCTTCCCTCCATCCTGCACCCAGAGGAGATGCCTGCTGAACGAGGCTGCGCACCAGTCACACCTGAGTGGCTTCACCGCCACCACAGGCTGCAACTCCCCTCCTGCCCGGCAGCTGGCGCCAAATCTCCCACCAGCTGACACCAACGTGCGGCCGCGTTTGGTCCAACCTGCTGGGATCTAAAATAGAAGCAGGTTTATTCCGCTAATCCATCCGAGAGCCACGGTGGGCCGCCATTCCTTCGCCCACACACTCTTTGATTTCCAGCCCAGTGTGGTTAATGGATTCCTTTTTCTAACACCGGCCATTTGCACCCCCACGTTCACTCACACACACACACACACACACACTGGGCCGTGTTTGAGTCGGGAAAATGAATATTTGCCGATCGTTCCTGTCTGACATTTCGAGCTGCAGACGGACTCCGAGCGAGTGAAGAAAGCGTCGCTCGCTCCTCCCAAAGGTGAGAAAGGTGAAAAAATGAGGTCCAGGTCTGCGCCGAGCTTCCTGAAGAAAGACACCAGCAGAGAGCTGGAAGCTCCTTTAATCTGTCATTATTTCAGTCTAATAGTTACACAGTTTGCACTTTTACTTTATCTTGTGTCCCCTTTTTGTTCTTTATCCACGCAAATGTTGCTATCTGGAGGCTCCAGCAGGCGTCGCTGCTCAATCTGACAATCTGCGCATGCTCAGTCACCACGTCTAGAATGACGTCATGAAAACAGCAGCCAATAGACACGCAGCTTGCTTAACGCTCGCTAACTGTTAGCCGTTATGCTAACGAGCGCCGGCACGCTAGCGATAAAACCTTAATGAGCCCGGTTGTTTCGGTCTCGGGTGATTTTCCTGGCGTTTGTTCTGTAGCTTCAGGTGTGTCACGTGTCTCTAGTTTTAGTTCGATGTTTTAGAAGATAATTTACGGTAAATAATCCCCTTTTCCGTGTAAAGGTCTCTGCTGCGTCATTCCCAATCCCGCCCACTCCCCAGCTGCTCGCCAATAGCCCGGTTCGGGGTCTCAGCGGGGGTCCAGGGTCGTCCAGGTGTGCGTCCGCAGCTGTGACTCGGGTAGCTCAACGGTCATTCCTGGCGATGCGGGAGCAGATGATGAAGAAGGCGCCTCTTCATCGCAGCTGGGCGGTGGTTAGCTGGAACAGTCGCGCCGCTCCGGAGCAGCAGGAAGAGCGAAGCGGCCGGAAGGCAGCAGCTGGTCAGCCGCTTCCGCTCACCGGCTCTTTCCACCGTCCGGAGCCCGGAAACACGTGGAGGACAGGGGTTCGGGAACCTCGAGGTGTTGGCGCAAACATGCTCCTCCTCCACGGCGAGATTTTCCCCACGGTATTCCAAGAACATGAGCAAAGTGAAACGAGAAAGTTTCCGCAGCTGCAACCGTCTACACTTCCGTGGCGGCGGCGCCGCCTGGCGGCGGCGCGGCGCCACTGCAGCGGGACCGCTTTCATCCTGGACTCGTTGGCTTTTCCAGCCGCAGCCGCAGTGACTCCACCAGAGGTCGGCAGGGTGCGCTGGTCTGCTCTGAGAACGCCCTGATCTGTTCTACCTCCTGGCCGAGGCGGAAGCTGCTTCTTGACCTTTGCTGGTCTGCACCAGGACCCCCCATGGAGCTCTGCCAGGCACCTCGCTCACACTCTGGAACGGCTCTGAGGAAGACGAGCGCTGTCCTCAGAACCGAGGTAAAAAACACCGTTTATACAAGAGATCCAGTATTTCCGGTTTTCCCTGAACAGAAGTGCCGGCCTCCTGGGACCTCCTGGTCCAGGATCCTAGCGCCACGTTTGCTTCGTCAAGCTGCATCTGCTGCTAACGCAGTCCCATCGGCGTCTTCTGGCTATTTGCTAACCGTTCCCTGAATATGTACGGAACGCTGACACTTCCGCGCCTGCCATGTGAAACCAGTCAGGTGATCACGGGAGCGCCCAGCCCAGGCGGGAGCTGACAGTCAGCTGACAGTCAGCTGACAGGATGTGGTGCTGCGGTGGAGCCTCCTGGAGCGTCTCCCTGGGCTCAGGGAATGGACCATGTGGATACCACAGAAGAAGAAGTGCAAGTCTGGGTGTGGCAGAGCCGTTTATCCATCAGATTCCTTCTACACAAGCGTTTGAAAAGAAAGATGGAGGCGTTAGCTGAGCTCTGACGCTCCAGGGCGTCCACAGCGCCCCCGGAGGGTCAGAGCTCAGCAGCTTCCGCCTGGAACCAGAAGAGCCTGGAACCTCTGGTCTTTGGACGGTCTAGGGCCTCTGCTGCTGCTCCAACCGGAGACGGTGACGGAGGCCCAGCCAGCAGGAGCGGAGTCTGAGGAAGGCACGGGAACCGCTGTGGACCAGGGTCTGGTTCTTCTTCAGGTGTGTTTGCAGAGTCGGAGGACGAACCCGTCTCCGTGGCGTCCTCACCCTCGGCAAACATGGGCTCCTGCTGCAGCCCCGGTTGGGTGGAGAAGCTCGCTGCCGCCCACCTACCTGTGCTGCAGGTGAGGGGGGAGGAGCCAGAGAGGGGGAAAACTGGCCTGGGCGTTGCCTGGCTAACCGCGGGCAAACGCGCTAGCATCGGCATCTCTTTAGCATTTGCTGTCACAGTCGCCGTTGGCAACGGCGCAGCTCTGGACGTGGTGGACGGCGTCCGCGGTGCAGAGGAAGACCAGTCTCTCTGCGCCGGCCTCGGGGAAGTAGCCCCCCCTCTGCAGGTCGTCCAGCACCGACGGGCTGCACCGGGCCAGCACCACCCGGATCCCCACGGCGCCGTAATCTTTGCGCACCTCTTTGAGCGCCGCCACCCCGGCGGTGTCCAGGAAGAGGACGGCGCTGCAGTCGATGACCAGGCTGTGGAAGCAGCGGGGAGAGGTCACCAGGGTCACGGCGGCGCCGCCCTCCTCCAGCCCCGGAGCTCCTGCCCCCTCCTGCTGCTGCTGGCTCTGCTTCTGGAACCGGAGGCGCCGGACCCGCTCCTGGACGGGGTCCAGGCCCGCTCGCCGGTACAGGGAGGCCTTGAACAGGCTCTGGTTGGCGTAGTAGATGGGAGCGGCGTACCTGCACACCAGCACCCCGGGGTGTGTCTGCAGGCCGCCGTACTCCGCCAGCTCCTCGTAGAGCTCCCCGGCCTTCGTCCGGCCCAGCTCCCGGACCTGAGCTCGCTGGGTCCGGCCCAGGACGCAGAGGGCGGACGCCATCACGCCCACCAGCAGGCCCAGCTCGGTGTTGACCAGCGCCGAGGTTGCCATGGTGACCAGCCAGACGGCGGCATCCAGGCGGTTGACCCTCCACATGCGGGGGAGGTCGGTGAACTTCTGCAGGGCCCCGCGCAGGTTGACCACGATGATGACGGCCAGCACGCACCTGGAGGAGACACGGAGCAGTGTGAGCGTCTGCGGAGACGCCGGCCACGCCGGCCGCTGCCCGGCGCCCCCGAGCAGCGCTAACCGGCGGCGTCGACCTGCTGTCAAAGAGAACAAGATAAGCTGCATCAGACCGTCGCGGACGTGTTTACGGGTTCCCGGTGGGGAACCACAGAGCGGACTGGTTTTAATGGTCAGCTCGCCTGGATCAGGCCTGGATCAGCCTGGATCAGCCTGGATCAGGCCTGGTGCCTCCGCTGGTCTGGACCTCCATCTTCTCCACCACAACCTCCACTTTCCAGATCAGCTCTGAGCCTCAAACTGGGCTAACTGACAATCAGCAGAGGCGCCAAACCGGCCCGACCGGCTGCAGCAGCAGACGTGTCATCGCCACCGCGCACGCCCAGCAGGGCGGCGGCGGCGGCTCCTCTTACTTCTGCAGGGAGTAGAAGAGCGGCGCGATGAGCAGCAGCACCAGCAGCAGCACCAGGCCGCTGACCAGCCCCGACACCTGCGTCTGGCAGCCCGTGGACTCCTTGACCAGCGTCTTGGTGAGCGCCGCGCTGGTGGTGAAGCAGTGGAAGAAGGAGGGCAGGATGTTGCAGACGCCCAGGGCGTACATCTCCTGGTTGGCGTCCACCGAGTACCCGTGCTTCTTGGCAAACATCTCCGACAGGGAGACGGTGATGGCGAAGCCCACGATGGCGATGGAGAAGGCGTCCACCGCCACGTTGGGGATGAGCGCCCAGGCGGGCATCCGCGGCGGCAGGAAGCCCGTGGGGATGGCGCCCGCCACGCTGGAGCCGTAGGTGCCGGAGAAGTCTCCGAAGTGGGAAGCCAGCGTGGCGGCGATCACCACGAAGAGCTCGAAGGGGATCGGCGCCTGGGGAGAGAGGAGGGTCCAACGTTGGGATTCTGACCTTTGACCCTTGACCCCCCCCCTTGACGCCGGCGTCACCTTGAGCTTGGCCTTGAAACGGCCGTTGATCTCCTTGGTGGGGATGAGGACCAGCAGGCAGACCAAGCTGGTCAGCAGGTCGCACAGGTTGGTGTTAGCCAGGTTAGCTAGCACGCTGTACCAGGTCTTGAACAAGGCGAACCAGCCCTGAGGCCGGGCCACCTTCAGGCCCAGCATGTACTTGACCTGGGACGTGAGGATGGTCAGGGAGGCCCCGGTGGCGAAGCCGCTGAGCAGCGAGTCGGACAGGTAGACGGAGACGAAGCCCACCTGGAAGATGCCCATGAGCACCTGGGACCAAGGACACGCCGTCAGCTGGCATGCGCGGCGCGGCGGGACGGCTCGGGCTCACCTGGTAAACGCCGGCCGTGAAGGTGACCGTCGCGCCCACCGTGATGGCGTAGCAGCTCCTGTCGCAGTCCCCGGCCCCGCTGTGGTTCCCCGGGTCGGCCAGCAGGGCGGCGCTGTGGTTGCCGCTCCTCTCGGTGAGGTAGCCCGCCAGCGCTAGCTCCCGGTCCACCACCTGCCCCACCAGCAGGCAGAGGACCCCGAAGATGCCCACCGAGATGTGCCTGGAGCTGCCCAGGAGGGCGTAGATGATGGAGGCGAAGAAGGAGGTGTAGAGCCCGTAGACGGGGTCCTGGCTGGCCAGGAGGGAGTAGGCGATGGACTGGGGCACCAGCAGGACGCCCACGATCAGGCCCGACATGACGTCCCCCAGCAGCCAGTCCCGCAGCCGGTAGCGCGGGAGCCACCTCAGAATGGGGACCAGGCCCAGGACCTGCGACCGGGCCTTCTCCGCCGAGCACCAGCAGCGCCTCTCCAGCTGGCGCCGCGCCGCCGCGCGCCACGTGGGGGGCGGCGGCTTGGCCACTCTCTCCAGGTGCAGGGGACGCCGCTGCCCGCCCTCCGCTCCGTCACAGCTCGCCATCTCCGGCCGTCGCTGAGCTCAAGGCCGCCGGCGTCGCCGCAATCTGGAAAGTGATTAATAAGCGATGATAGCGGCTACCAGATAAGTGGACGGCGATTAGCCCGGAGCGCGCGGATAGCGCGGAATTAGCGCCGGAGGCTCGGCACACGTGGAGAACAGGCAGCAGGTTGGGAAACAGGAGTATGGATCGGCCTGGCCGGGAGCAGGGTTATCAGAGCCGCCCTGCTCCACACACACACACACGCACACACACACACACACACACACACACACACACACGCACACGCTACTCACACTCACGCACTCACACACACACACACATGCACTCACACTCACGCACTCACACTCACACACACACACACACACACACACGCACTCACACTCACGCACTCACACACACTACACACACATGCACTCACACATACACATACACACTTATGTACTCACACACTCTCTCTCACACACACACGCGCACTCACGTACTCACACACTCGCTCTCACACACACTCTCACACACACACACGCACTTACACACACACTCACACACACACGCCACTCACACACTCGCACTCACACACACACACGCAGTCACGCACTCACACACTCGCTCTCACACACACTCTCACACACACACACGCACTCACACACACACACACACACGCACACACACACGCACGCACACACGCACTCACACACACACACACACACACTCGCTCTCACACACGCACTCACACACTCGCTCTCACACACACACACACGCACTCACACACACTCACACACACACACGCACTCACACACTCGCTCTCACACACACACACTCACACAAACACGCACACACACACGCTTTCACACACACTCACACACGCTCTCACACACGCACACACACACACGCTCGCACTACACACACACACACACGCACTCCCACCCTCACACACACATACACGCACACGCACTCCCACCCTCACACACACATACACGCACACGCACTCCCACCCTCACACACACATACACGCACACGCACTCCCACCCTCACACACACATACACGCACACGCACATCCCACCCTCACACACACACACAGAGTTGTGCCGCTAACAGGCTAAACTCCTAACTTTTTCATCCCCCCTCGCGGCTCCGGGGCTGCCCCGGTCCCTGGCCCGGGGCTCCGGGGCAGGTCCGGACCTGGCCCGGACCTGGCCCGGGGCTCCGGGGCAGCCCTGGTCCGGGCCAGGGACCGGGGCAGCCCCGGCCCCGGGTCTGAATGGGACCTTTGTGGCGCGGCTGTCAACGTGGACACCGGTCCCACTCTAAGCCGGGGCCGCTTTGATCGAGCCCGAGCGCTGCTGCATCAAAGTGTGTGAAAGTCACCTGACCTCGTGCACGGGGCCGGTTCCGGGACTGGCTCTCGGTCGTCTTCCTCCGGCCGCGCTCTCGCTCCCTCTCTCTCACTCTTTCTCTCTTTTTCCGCCTCTAGTTCATTTTTACTCTGCCTGAAAGCGACCTGCGTCGTGACGTCACACGCAGACAGGTCACGTGGCCGGACTTTGACAAAGATGGTCTGTGTAATTCGATGCTCCGCTCGGAAGCCGTCGGGTTGGCGTCGCGGGGTCGCCCCGGTTCGTCAGCACCTGCACGAACCTCAGCGGAGAATTTAACGGAACCGGGATATTTTAAACTTGTAATAATCAAAACTGAATGGAAAAACTTTTATTTATGCGCCTGTTACAGCAGCAACCGTCAACATCCATCCATCCATCCATCTTCTTCCGCTTATCCGGGGTCGGGTCGCGGGGGCAGCAGTCTAAGCTAGGAGGCCCAGACTTCCCTCTCCCCAGCTACCTCTTCCAGCTCTTCCGGGCGTTCCCAGGCCAGCCGAGAGACATAGTCTCTCCAGCGTGTCCTGGGTCTCCCCGGGGGTCTCCTACCGGAGGGACGTGTCCTGAACACCTCACCAGGGAGGCGTCCAGGGGGCATCCTCACTAGGTGCCCGAGCCACCTCATCTGACTCCTCTCGATGTGGAGGAGCAGCGGCTCTACTCTGAGCCCCTCCCGGATGACTGAACTTCTCACCCTGTCTCTAAGGGAGAGTCCAGCCACCCTACGGAGGAAACCGTCAACATTACTCACGATAATAGTAACAGCGAAAGGGCTAGCTAGCGTGAAAACCAGCGTGGCAGATTACAGCAAAGCTAAAGGTACAAAGACTAGGTGCAGAACGTGCACGTAGAAGTACAAAACAGACAGAGCTCATCAGAGCCTGAAGAGGCAGACGCAGGTGTGGGAAAGGGTGATTGCACCGTTGTCCTCCTCACCTTGATGGTGAAGAACTGAGGAGTACGGTGGTGTGGGTTTCAGACGGGCCAGGGGTCAAAAGGTCAGTTGTGGAAGGCAGGTGAAGGGCTTCTGGGTGCTGTTTGTTGTTCTGGCTCTCAGGTTGCTCAAGAAGAGCGCGAGGGTGCCAGAGGCCGGCGAGGCGTCGCTGGAGGGGGCACACACTCGTGATTTTCTCTGAGCTGCAGAAGAAACAAACGAAGGAGAACCGATCCTGCAGCAGCAGCTCCCCACCCAGGTCTGGATGGAGGTGCTTTCTGGGAGCTCCTCCTCTAAATGAGCTCTTCCTAGAAGCAACAGTGACAAATAACTGCACCAGTCTCTCGATGGTTCTATCTTCCCCAGTTTTCCAGTTCTATCAAGCCAGTGAAAGACCTTTTGTGACAGTGAGCTGGGGTGTGTGTGAGCGGGCACGGGCTCGGTGGGGGTGAATGTGGAGCTATGACGGGCGAGCAGGTTGGTAATCCCAGGACTGGATTGGATTGATGCGGGCTTATGGCCACACATGACCATTAAAACCATCCTGCTAATCTCCGTCCCCAGACACCTGCAGAGGTGGTTCCCAGAACAAAGGCATCAACAGCGCTGGTGGAGCCGACAGCCGGGCAGGTAAAGCCAGCAAACGGCTCCCGCTGTGCTCGCTCCAGCCGAACCTCTCCCGTCTCTCCTTCAGACAGCAGCTTCTCCCGTCGGCAGCAGACATGGTGGACGCAGCAGCAGCAGAGCAGTTCCTGGACGCCAACCCGCAGTTTGCCAAGCAGTACTACGACATCAACTTCAGGCCCAGGGTCATCTCAGAGCTGCTGGACAACAACCGCAGGGCGGCGCTGGACGTCAGCACGTTCCACGAGCTGACCATGGTGGAGGAGAGCGAGGTGCTCTTCGACCTGGTGCGGGACATCCAGGACAACCTGAACATGGAGAAGTGCGTCTTCAACCTCATGAGACACCTGAGCTTCATGATGCGCGCCGACCGCACCAGCCTCTTTATGTTCCGGCAGAGGAACGGCGTGGCCGAGCTCGCCACCAGGTGAGCTGAAGAGCTGCGTTAAAGCCACCGTCCAGTTGGTAACCTCCTCGTCTCTGCCTGCAGAATATTTAACGTGCACAAAGATGCAGAGTTTGACGACTGCCTGGTGCCGCCTGAGAGCGAGATCGTTTACCCGCTGGACATCGGCATCGTGGGCCACGTGGCGTCCAGCAAGAAGATGGTGAACATCCCTGATGTGTCTCAGGTAGGCGTCCTCGCCGCTGGGTGACAGCAGCGGCTTTAGTTGTGATCATAAACTGTTCCTATGTGGAAATCATCATTGTCAGAAGTAGATCACAGTGTGTTTAGTTTGGTTTGTTTTAGTTTATAAAGAAAATACCATCAAATAGGGTTATTGTTTGAGTCACCGGCTCTTCCTGCTTTGGCCGCCAGGTGGCGCCGGGTACCGCCATCCCCGCCACTAAATCCCTCCAGGAAAGCCAGTTTAATCCCATTACAGTCAATACTTTTGACATTTGAAAATGGCACACAGGCCTAATCCAGCGTGCATCCCGCGTTTGTCACTCAGGCCTGACGTCCATCTGTAGACACTCTTCTTCTCAGGCGCCGTTCGGACATTCCGATCCAGAGCTGCTGGTGTGTGGAGCAAACAGGAGCAGCTCTGTTTCCAGCCTCCTCTGCCTCCGCGGCTGCTGGCCGGGTTTGTCCTGCCTTCAGCCGCGAGCAGAGGGCCCGTGTCTGTCCCGCCCCCCAGCACCAAAGCCTGATGGCAACCGGAGCAACCTGGGAACCTCAGGCTCTCCGAGATGAGCTAATGTTTCCGCAGAGGCGACTTGATGGTGCTGGGGCACTCAGCCGGGCCTTTCAGAGTAATGCACGGACCGGGAACCGGCGTCCCGGCAGGCTATTTCCATCCCGGGCTGATTCAGGTGCCGACCGGTCAGGATTCTTATGGGAATACTGGGATTCTGGCTGCTCTCCACTCCTCCTTCCTCTTCATGCACGAAAGCTTCTGTCGCAGCAATTTAAAAACAAACGTACCTCTGAGTGTGTGTGTGTGTGTGTGTGTGTGTGTGTGTGTGTGTGTGTGTGTGTGTGTGTGTGTGTGTGTGTGCACGCGCGTGTGTGTGTGGGGGGATGAAGATGAAGCCTGCTAATCTGTCCTGAATTAGAGCGATCCCAGATTATACTCTGAGAACTCACAGGCCCAGAGACATTTTCAGACTCGGCATTCTTTGTGTGTGTGTGTGTGTGTGTGTGTGTGTGTGTGTGTGTGTGTGTGTGTGTGTGAGAGAGAGAGAGAGCTCATTTTTAACCAGGTCTATTTTTCTACTTACTTTTTTGTGAGGTTTATGCAAAAACAACCCAAACAAACAAAAAGAACCTGACTTTGGGAACTAAGTCATGGCGTTAGTTCCTTTTAACTAAAAGAAGTTTTTTTTCTTCTAAATGTTCACATTTTGATGGACCTCATCTTAAACAGGCGTTTGAATAACCGAGCAAAGGCCTGCTTTGTTGCCGTGCTCTCCTCCTCTCTTGTGTCTGAGACACTCAGCTCAGATTCTGGATCCTGCATCTGGAGCTTTTCCGTCTGCTCAGGTTCGTTGGTCTGAGAAACTGTTGATTCCTAAACTGCTGGGTCCTAATCTGGGATTATCTCTGCCTCCTCCTGGCCTGTTTCAAACTGCGTCCCTGAATGCGAGTGTTGAAGCGTCTTCCCGCCCGCTGCTGCGCTGGCTGCTGCCCCCTGGCTGCTCCGGAGGGCCGGCGGAGCCCCGCCCCCGCCCCCGCCCCCGCTCTCACGCTGCCTCCTCTCCTCCAGAGTCCTCATTTCAGCGGCTTTGTGGACGAGCTGACCGAGTATCAAACCAGGAGCGTCCTGGCCGTCCCCATCATGAACGGTAAAGACATGGTGGCCGTCCTGATGGCCACCAACAAGCTGGACGGGCCCAGCTTCACCGCCAAGGACGAAGAGGTACGGCGCCGCCCCGGCCGGGCCGAGTCCGGCTCCTCCTGCGTCCTCAGGCCTCCCTCCTTCTCCTCCCAGACCTTAAACAAGTATCTCAACTTCGCCAACCTGCTGCTGAGGGTCTTCCACCTGAGCTACCTGCACAACTGTGAGACCCGACGGGGGCAGGTGAGGGCGGAGCTCCGGGGGGGAGGAGGTCCAGATGTTCTGGGTGGCGTGAGCGTGGGGCTCCTCTGCAGGTGCTGCTGTGGTCGGCCAGTAAGGTGTTTGAGGAGCTGACCGACATCGAGAGGCAGTTCCACAAGGCTCTCTACACCGTCAGAGCCTTCCTCAACTGCGACCGCTACTCCGTGGGCCTGCTGGACATGACCAAGACCAAGGTGGGTCGCTGGCTCCTCTGCAGCGCCACCCACACACATGGCTCCTCCTCCTCCTCCTCTGTGAGAAGGATGTTTCCAGAAGCTCCTCCTGCAGACGGCTGTTGGTTGTTTCTTTGAGCAGACGTGAGGATCCCTCCGATCTTCTGCTGCAGACCACCTGCATCAGTCTGTCGCCTAGTTCCCACACCTGTGTCCAGGTGTGTCTGACCGTGTCCCCTGTCCTGCAGGAGTTCTTCGACCTGTGGCCGGTTCTGATGGGAGAAGTTCCTCCGTATGACGGACCCAAAACCCCTGACGGCAGGGTGAGCGACCCCGACGGCAGCGCCGTCTCCTCCCGCAGCAGAAGGTCCTGGGCTGCTGCGCCGCTAACGCTAGTCTCGGTCCTCGCCAGGAAATCGTTTTCTACAAGCTGATTGATTACATCCTCCACGGAAAAGAAGACATCAAAGTCATCCCGTAAGCGGCCGTTTGCGAGGACGCTGATGTGATGAGGAGGTCACGGAGCTCCGCCTCCAACCCAGGGTTCAGTGGGGACCCTGAAGACCCGGCACCGTCACACAGCCGGAGCTTGTTCTCTGTGAAGGTGGAGGCCGTGGCCCCGCCTCTGACCCTGCTCCTGTGTCTGCCCCCAGGAACCCTCCTGCTGACCACTGGTGCCTGGTCAGCGGTCTGCCCACCTACGTAGCCGAGACCGGACTGGTCAGTGTCTCCGTCCGACAGACTCACGCTTCCTCTGAAATGATCTGTCCAGCCGTCCATCCGCCGGGGCGCAGCAGATGTAGAGTTAGAAGGCCTCGGCATGCTTAGGTGCTCAACTCGAGAACACCTCCAGGTTCCTGCTGCTCTGGGCTCACCCAGCAGGGGGTGAGGAGACCAGGGCTGGTTGTCCGGTGGAGATGGGAGGAGCTCCTCCACGCTACGCTTTCATCTCTTCATCACCACGAGCGCTTCCTCAGGCAGCAAGGCTGCTGCCGCTTCCTCCCTCCATCCACCGTTTTCCTCCTCTTCTTCTGTGTCCTTCACAGATCTGCAACATCATGAACGCAGCTGAGGATGAATTTTTCAACTTCCAGGTAGGAGCAGCTGCAGCTGGGCCTCGCAGCACCTCTGCTCCTGGGTGGAGGACAAACCTGTGTGTGTGTGTGTGTGTGTGTGTGTGTGTGCGTGCGTGTGTGTGTGTGTGCCAGACGGAACCGCTGGATGAATCTGGCTGGACCATTAGGAACGTCCTGTCCTTGCCCATCGTCAACAAGAAAGAAGAGATTGTGGGTGTGGCCACGTTCTATAACCGGAAGGATGGAAAACCCTTTGATGAAATGGATGAAACACTGATGGAGGTACATGGTGTGTGTGTGTGTGTGTGTGTGTGTGTGTGTGTGCGTGTGTGTGTGTGTCACTGGTTTATAAATACACTCAGCCAACCAGAAGCTGCACCCTGGTTCTGCTCCACTGGGAGCTTTTTATTGGAGTTTAAGTAAGTTCCCTTTGATCTTCAGCAGCCCCGCTCTGCTCCCTGAGTTTGATCCGATTTGCTCCTCAGCCGCTCCGAACGACCCGCCTGCCGAGGCCTTCGCGTCAGCACTGCCTGGGAATCCAGATGAAAACCTAGATGATTTCCTTCTTCAGTAGGGACATGTTCCTTGTTAGAAGCTCAGATGAATCTGAGCTCCGGCTGGTCTCCGGGTCCGGACCCTGGAGCCGGACCGGCCGCCGTCCCGGCTGTGAGGGGTGTCGGGACTTTGCCTCGGAACCTGGCGCTCCTCCTCCCTCTGCTATACTGGTTGTAAGTCGGACCTTCTGCAGTCTCTCACCCAGTTCCTGGGCTGGTCCATGCTCAACCCCGACACCTACGACAAGATGAACAAGCTGGAGAACAGGAAGGACATCTACCAGGACATGGTCATGTACCACGTCAAGTGCAGGAAGGACGAAATCCAGAACGTTCTGGTCAGAGTTCCACACGTTCCCCACCCATCCACCTCCAGCTCTCAAACATCCTCCTGGCATCTGACGAAGGGACTGTGTGTGTGTGTGTGTGTGCGTGCGCAGAACACCAGGGAGAGATGGGGGAAGGAACCTGATGAGTGTGAGGAGGAGGAGCTTCAGGAGATCCTGGTAAGCTGAGACACCAGATCACCACTGGAGGGGGGAGAGGTCCTAGTGGGCTGTGACTCTGCCTGTCCCCGTCTGTCCCCGTCCGTCCCCGCCTGTCCCGTCTGTCCCCGTCTGTCCCCGCCTGTCCCGTCTGCAGGCGGAGGTCCTACCAAACTCCAGAAAGGCGGAGATCTTTGAGTTCCACTTCTGTGACTTTGAGCACAGCGAGCTGGACCTGGTGAAATGTGGCATCAAGATGTACTACGAGCTGAAGGTGGTGGACAAGTTCCACATCCCCAGAGAGGTGGGTCCGCAGCTCGGGCTGAGCTAGCGCGCTAGGCTCGGCCTGAGCGTGTCCCTGGGTGGCAGGTGCTGGTCAGGTTCATGTACTCCGTCAGTAAGGGCTACAGGAGGATCACCTACCACAACTGGAGACACGGCTTCAACGTGGGACAGACCATGTTCACCCTGCTGATGGTCAGTCTTCCTCTGTAATAACCATGTAATAAGCCTTCTCTGCTCTTCCTGCCGCGGTGTCTGCGGTGGCCAGGTGTGGACAGGGTCACCTTCTCTCCTGAGGCTAACCGCTAACTGCTAACTGTGAGCTTGCATCTTCAGACGGGGGATCTGAAGCGCTACTACACCGACCTGGAGTGTATGGCCATGGTGACCGCCGGCTTCTGCCACGACATCGACCACAGGGGCACCAACAACCTTTACCAGATGAAGTAAGAAGCCGTGCTGGGGGGGCGGATCTTCAAACTGGGCCAACACCACCGGAACCAGTTAGACTCGGTTTCCTTTCCGCTCTGACCCAGTTAAACCTGATCGGTTGGTCACTGTGGGAGGGGTTGTTTGATTGAATGACGCACAAACCACTCCCCCGGCGTACACACGCACACACACACACACACACACACACACACACACACCCACACACACACACACACCGCATGAGTGAGCAGGACTGACCAGAAACACCTCCACCTGATGGACGGGCCACCGAGAGGCGCCATTGACCAGAGACGCAGCAGGCCAGGCCCACCGTCGCTTCCATATGCATGATTGATCGCTGTGGTCTGCGTGTGTGCGCGCGTGTGTGTGTGTGTGTGCGCGTGTGTGTGTGTGCGCGCGTGTGTGTGTGCGTGTTTACAGGTCTGGTAATCCTCTGGCAAAACTTCATGGTTCATCCATCCTGGAACGGCACCACCTGGAGTTTGGCAAGACTCTGCTGAGAGATGAAGTACGTTCTGTGTGTGTGTGTGTGTGTGTGTGTCTGTGTGTGTGTGTGTGTGTGTGTGTGTGTGTGTGTGCGCGTCAGGCCTCCCTGGTCCTGCTGGAGGCTTCTTCCTGTTAACAGCCGCTCAAAGGGATCTGTGCCCTGCTTTCAGTCCTTGAACATCTACCAGAACCTGAACCGGCGGCAGCACGACACCGTCCTGCACCTGATGGACGTGGCCATCATCGCCACCGACCTGGCGCTCTACTTCAAGTCAGTGGCGCCGCCGCTGGAGCCATAACCAGGACGTTGTGTGTCTCCACGGCCGCCGTCTTCACACCCCTGGAGGGCTGACGGTCTCCTTTGGTGTGCGAGCAGAAAGAGGACCATGTTCCAGAAGATCGTGGACCAGTCCAAGACGTACGAGAGCTGGAACGACTGGACCAAGTACATGATGCTGGAGACCACGCGCAAGGAGATCGTCATGTAGGTGGGCCCTGATCCCGGCCCTCAGCCGGCCCCCAGGCCTGACGGCGCTCCTGTCTGCAGGGCCATGATGATGACGGCGTGCGACCTGTCCGCCATCGCCAAACCCTGGGAGATTCAGAGCAAGGTAGCGCCCTCACCACCACCCGTGCGTGTCACCGTGGTCGCATGGTCGTCCCGGCGACCTCGTGCGTCAGAGAGTCCGGGCTTTCCTTTTCCCTCATCGTGGCCTGACAGGCTCAGCCTTTCACAGCGAACAACCGCGGCGTCGCCGAGGCCGCGTTCAGGTAGACCCGCAGATGCTGAGGAAGAGTCTGCGGCTGCGCCCGCAGGACACCGCGTCGCCAGGAACACCTGTCCGTCCGTCCTCACCTGTCGGTGGTCGGTTCATCCTGACCAGCTTGGTCTAACCTGCTGGTTCCTGGTTCCTGGTTCCTGGTTCCTGGCTCCTTCTCTAACTGTGAAACGGCTGTTTTCTTTGTTTTCTGTGTGTGTTTTTCTTTGCCTGCGTTGGTGAGTCACCTGTACAGCCCACACACACACACACACACACACACACACACTGTCAGAACATCCACCCACAGCCTCCACCCAGCTGGGCTCCAGAAGTAGTTGGATGAGTCATGTGGTCTGTTTCAGGGAGAATCTCACCTGTGTGTGTGTGTGTGTGTGTGTGTGTGTGTGTGTGTGTGTGTATGTGGGTATGTGTGTTTGTGTGTATGTGTGTGTGTGTGTGTATGTGTGTATGTGTCTCCCTGTCTCCATGTGTGTGTGTGTGTGTGTGTGTGTGTGTGTGTGTGGGGGGGGGGGGGGGGGCCGGAGAAAGGGGGAAAAAAAAAAAGGGGGGGGAAAAAAAACTCGCGCTCGCGCGGTTTGTAAGTCACCCGGGTCGTGGCCCATGTCCGTGTAGGGTGGTTTGTTTGTTGTGTTTTTGTTAACCTTTTTTCACGTGGTGTGTGTGTTTTTGTGTGTGTGGGTGTGTATGTGTGGTGTGTGTGTGTGTGTGTGTGTGTATGTGTGTGTGTGTGTGGTGTGTGTATGTGTGTATGTGTGTGTGTGTGTGTGTGTATGTGGGTATGTGTGTATGTGTGTATGTGTGTGTGTGTGTGTATGTGTATATGTGTATGTGGGTATGTGTGTGTGTCCACATGAACTACTGTGACGGCCGTGATGAGGAATCGTGTCTGTCGCTGCAACTGAGCTGAACCAACTCTGGGCTTCTCAATAGGAAAGAGGTGTTTTTGTCCAGTATCGCTAGTCCTCACACACACACACACACACACACACACACACACACACACACACTCACACACTCACTCATGCCCCGCCCTCTTGCGTCCACCTGAATGGTGTGTTTTCTGGCCCTGGCTGTGCCCTGGGTTCCCCAGGGCCCGGTCTTCCTGACTGGGTCGGTCGGCCGCTCTCCTCCCGGACCGGCCGTCCTGCTGCGGCGAGCGTCCAGGTCCACCTCCGCGTCCTGAGCTGCTGGTCCTGTCCTGCAGGTGGCGCTGTCGGTGGCGGCAGAGTTCTGGGAGCAGGGCGATCTGGAGAGGACGGTCCTGGAGCAGCAGCCGATTGTAAGCGCGCCGCCCTGAGGAGGCTCCGACACGCAGGCCGCCCATCACGATGTTTGTCCCTGCAGCCCATGATGGACAGGAACAAGGCGGACGAGCTCCCCAAGCTGCAGTGTGGCTTCATCGACTTTGTCTGCGCGTTCGTCTACAAGGTCAGACGTGACACACACACACACACACACACACACACACACTCCAGCCACCTGGGTTCTGAAGGTTCTCTCCTGCTCCTCAGGAGTTCAGCCGGTTCCACGTGGAGATCACCCCCATGCTGGACCGCCTCCTCAACAACAGGAAGGAGTGGAACGCCCTGAAGGAGGTGCACGAGGCCAAGATGGCGGCGCTGGAGGAGGCCAGGAAAGCCAGGGAGGAGGCAGCTGGGAAGGCGGCGGCGGCCAAGCAGGGTAGGGATCCTGGTCCTCCTGGAGGCCTTCAGCCAGAAGGTCTCTGGCCAGAGGACCCTAACTTCTTCTCTTGTTTCCTCACCTCCTCCCTCCTCTCCCCTCCTCCTCCGTCCTCCTGCAGCCAGCGCTGCTCAGTCACAGTCCAAGACTTGTGCTGTGAGCTAGAGACGCTGCAGCAGGACCGTCCTCCTGGAGAAGGTCCGGCCCGCGTGGACGTCCTCGTCTCCCTGTCCTCTTTCTAGATCCCATTCTGCTGCTGCTCTTCTTTCTTCCCGGGAGGACCGGTCAGCCGTGCTCCAGCGCGTAGCGAGCGTGACCCCGATCCTCACCGTCATGTCCACATCTCATCCTCAGGTGGAGATGACAGAACGAGCGATGAAAGGTTGCTTTTAAGGAAGCGGAGGTCTGGGTGAGGATGAGGATGGTGGTGGCTGAGGGGGAGGAGCCTTTGTGGATTACTGTGACCAGCTCCTGGTGTGTTTGGGGTCCTGACTCAGATCAGCTCTGCAGGAACCTGACGGGCAGGTTCCTCTCCTGGTTCCCCTCCGCTTCTCTTTGTTAGTTCCTGTACCAATAAAGCGATGCTGTGTAGCGCCTCCAAGCCCCGACGCTCCGTTTCTGCTTCATCAGCTGAGGTCCTCGTTTTCTGGGTTTTCGTGCTGGTCTGGAAGGCCCCGGCTACGGCCCCCAACCCCCGCTGCGACTGGGCCTTCTGACCGTCTGTTTCCTGTTTATCCAACAGAAGAAGTTCTCTAACGCTCAAGACGAGCAAACACATGAAATATTCCTGAGGTGTCAGCTGACACGGCGCAGCTCTTCTGTTCACGTGCGTGTTTGGTTACACGAGCTAGGCGTAACACGCTAACACGGATCCTGCAGGCTAAGGAGGCTAAATGGACCCCCCTGGCTCATCCCTTCAGTCCGCTGTGGCGTCACCGCTGTGGACGGCGGAGCCGCTGATGCGAGAGCGTGCCGCAGAGGATCGCCGTATAAGGCTGCGGTGATGAGCCAGCGAGCACGCCGGGCTCTGACGCAGGACAGCGCTGACTGCAGAGCGGGCGCGTGCACGGAGCCCAGCGGGAAGGAGCTGCGAGCCCGGCTCAGCGCTCGTGACTGCGGCGCTGCGGCCGCGCGCGGCTATTTTTAGAGCTACTACGCTGGCTCAGCTGGGCTCCTCTCTGCTCGGCTTTGCTCTCCACGCTCTCAGCCTTTTTGGATTTGTTCTTTAGATTGATGGTTTCCGCCACGTTAGCGGCGACCAGCTGCGGCGGCGGCCGGGCCCCACCTCGGTGACCCCTCAGACACCCAGCTTGCAGGACCGAGCCGCCGCTGCCGCCGGCTCCAGGGTCCTCCTGAGGCATCACATGACTCAGACCCTCACACCTGACTGGCTGCCCAGGTTTCAGGCTGCCGTCATCGTGATGGTGGCAGGTTAGCGTGCTGGTGGCTAGTCAGGGCTAGCCGCTGCGGGTGCTGCTCCAGCCGCCTCTCTGTCCTGGCTGAAGCCACGTGCTGCCCAGGAGGACCTGAGGCTGTGGGCATGCTGCAGTGCAGAGCAGCTGTTTGCTGCAGTCACGACCAGGAACAGTCCCACAGGAACAGTCCCACAGGAACAGTCACACAGGAACAGTCACACAGGAACAGTCACGACCAGGAACAGTCCCACAGGAACAGTCACGACCAGGAACAGTCCCACAGGAACAGTCCCACAGGAACAGTCACACAGGAACAGTCCCACAGGAACAGTCCCACAGGAACAGTCACGACCAGGAACAGTCCCACAGGAACAGTCACGACCAGGAACAGTCACACAGGAACAGTCACACAGGAACAGTCACACAGGAACAGTCACACAGGAACAGTCACGACCAGGAACAGTCACACAGGAACAGTCACGACCAGGAACAGTCACGACCAGGAACAGTCCCACAGGAACAGTCACGACCAGGAACAGTCACGACCAGGAACAGTCCCACAGGAACAGTCACGACCAGGAACAGTCACACAGGAACAGTCACACAGGAACAGTCACGACCAGGAACAGTCACAACCAGGAACAGTCACGACCAGGAACAGTCACACAGGAACAGTCACACAGGAACAGTCACGACCAGGAACAGTCCCACAGGAACAGTCACGACCAGGAACAGTCACTACCAGGAACAGTCACACAGGAACAGTCCCACAGGAACAGTCACCACCAGGAACAGTCACACAGGAACAGTCACGACCAGGAACAGTCCCACAGGAACAGTCCCACAGGAACAGTCACGACCAGGAACAGTCACGACCAGGAACAGTCACACAGGAACAGTCACGACCAGGAACAGTCACACAGGAACAGTCACCACCAGGAACAGTCACGACCAGGAACAGTCACACAGAGGACAGTCAGACCCGCATCACTGACGTCTCTGAGCTCTCTCACACTCACAGTCACGACCACACACACACACACACACACACACACACTCGATGTGTCGCGGAGGGGCCTGCAGCGGCCCTCCTCCTCCTCAGTAGTCTTCACCGCTCAGCACCGAACTGAAGAGACCAGAGCCTGGTCTTCACCATCTACAAACGAGCCGCAGCGTGTGAGGGATGTTGTTCATTAGCGGATTTATGTTCATTATTTATTTACTCTCTTTTTTGGAAGCAAATCGATGAATATATGTACTTTATACAGCATATGAGGAGCACATCTCTACAGTTTCATAATGTAAACAATCTCTGGAGAGAAATGTAGATTCAGTTTAAAAGGAAGCCATAGTCTTCAGTTTTAAACTATTTACATGAATTAAAATATAATTTATAACATCAGATACTTTCGTTTCTATGAAACTAGATTTCAACAATTCAAAAATACTGAAATGCCTTTGTCGCCACATTCTCACCACATGAAAAACAGCAAAGCCAGAAAAGAACGCCTTAGAAGACGTCCAAACTAGGTGGCGTATAAATAAAAAACCAAAACGCAGAATAAACCCAACATATGTAAAAATATAAAATCTCACTAGCAGTTTTTACCTTTGTCTTTTACCAAAAACTAAGTTAAAAAAACAAAATCATTTTGAATTTGATAGTCGTTAGACGGAAAGACAAAAAACCAGTGATCATGAACGAGAACAACAACTTCTGCCCTTTAAGTCCAAGTGTTAGCCTCCACCTGAACACACACACACACACACACACACACACACACACACACACACACACTCGGCAGATTCCACAGGCTGGAGTCCCCACGCCTCTGGGTGACGTCACGGTTGTGTGTTCCGACTGGCTGTTGTTGCCGTGCGACTGGGACGCCAGCCCCAGAACCGGGCTGGGGCCCGGCGCCGACCCGAGGAGGCGGAGCCAGAACCGGGCTGGGGCCCGGCGCCGACCCGAGGAGGCGGAGCCAGAACCGGTGCTGAGGGCCCGGCGCCGACCCGATGGAGGCGGAGCAACGTGAGGAAAACACAGCGCGTAAGAGGCAACTGAAGTCGAGATGCGCTCGGGGAAGTTATGGGTCGGATGCTTTTGGTCTATCTTTCCTGTCCGGTATTCCCCCGTATTCTCCCGTGGGAGCGGGGACGGAGGGGAGAGTATTGCATGGAAAGGAGGGAACTCCCTTTGGAAGGCGGTTCTCTTTTTTAGCTCCTCCCTCTCTTTTTGTACATATTTGGATCGGCGCGCGCGCTCTCGGACCGGGACGCTGAGGAAAATGGTCAACATCAAAGTTTTCTATAAGAAAGTATATAATCATCTAAATATCTACACAAACACACAAATATATATATATTTTTTTATATATATATATATATATTCATATATACGTATATACTTTGATAATATGGCTATTGAAAAACGCTGTAATTAGGTCAGTAATTACGTCCTCATAACCCGGCTGGATCCAGGAGACGGTGGTCGTAAAGCTTGTGGCAGCTGGTTCCACCCCAGGTTTCCTCTTTTTTAAGGCTCCTTTTTTGTTGTTTTTGTCTTTTTTTGCTGATATTCACCATGGAACCGCCGCCGGCTGAGCCGGGCCAGGTGGGACTGACCGAACCTGTGCACCATCAAAGTGTGGTAATAACATAGTTACAACAGCTCTCCTTCAATGAGAGGAAGATTGTGAGGACGTTTCACCACTGGGACGCTGTTTGTGCAAGAGTACACTGGTTTGGTGTGTGTGTTGTGTGTCCCCACAGGAGCCGGCGCGTCCCTGCTGGACGTTTGTCCACGTCCACGCTCGCACCTCCGCTGTGACTGTTTTCAGCTCCTGACCGCCTGCACAGGCGGGTTCAGACTGGACCACGCTAAGGAGGAGCCACCGTCTCCGAGCCGCCAGCCTCCCGAACACACACACACACACACAGACACACAGACACACAGACACACACACAGTGGATGTCACTACGAGGCAGAGTGCTATGTACACAGTTAGGGTTCATAAATCAGCATGTAAACCGGCGCCTCTCACTCTTTAGTAGCCCACAAACGAAGCACCAGCACTCCTTCGGCTCCCAGCCGGAACGGGGACGAGCCCGGGGACTCGTCCCCGTCCGGCCAGCCCTCAGCACGGAATAAGGCGCCGTCGTACTCAGTGTGTGTTCCTGCTCAAGTCAAAGGAGATCCAGTGATGTAAACATTCAGGTTGTTTTGTGTGTTACTAAAGAGTCGGTTTGGAGGAGAGCAGGAAAGGGCAAAGGTCGCCGGGGAGACCTGCAAACCAGGCCCTCCGCCCAAGTCCCGGAGACGAGGATCCCCAGGACGGTCCCCCTACCCCCGGCCCCTCCTCCCAGAACCACCCGCAAGCATCAGCGGAGTCCGACTCAGACACGGGACAGAGAGCAAACACTGGAGCACACGAGGACACGAGGACTCCGCGAGGCGGACGCGCTCCAACCGCCATGAGGCCAGAGGGAGGGGCTCCAGAGAGGGCTCCTCCCCCTTGGCGAGGGTGTCAGCCAACCCCCAGAAGAACCACCAGCACACAGGGAAACTTTCTGACTGGCCAACAACCCACAAAGGGATGGATGTGAGGTAGAGAAGCTCCGCTGGCGGAACCTCAGGCCAGACCAAACCCAGGCCGCCGCGCTAACGGCCGCGCTAGCGGCCGCGCCTCTGCTCCTTCCCTGGCTGGTGGGGGACCTTCTGGAGGTTTCTCCCTGCACACGGCGGCGGCTGCTGCTGCTGCTGCTGCGGCTGTGCCTGCGCGGCTGCGCCGTCCTCAAGCACCAAAAGCGTCACAATCTTTGGGCAGAAGCGGGAATACATTCACCTTCCGAGTACATTCTGTTCACGCTCGCACGCTAGCCGGCGCAGGTGGCCAGCAGAGCCCGCCTCCAGCGCTACGACCCAGCATCAGCCGCTGGAGTCCAGCCCCCAGTCATGTGACCTGATGGTCCGAAGGGCGGGGCTGGGGGACGCCGAGGCTCCGCCCACTCTTCCGATCTCAGGAGCGGCGGCAAACGCAGCAGCAGCAGGAGACGCAGGAGGAGACGCTGCAGGTGAGTCGGGGGCGGAGACAGCGGAGGGCTCCGCCTCCAAACAGTGCATAGATCAAATTAAGGAAGTACTACAATTACAAAAAAAGGTTTCTTCATTATAGATTTGTAAACTTGATCAGTCATCAGACGATTACATGAAGGTGTGTTTCTGATGCCTCCGACACAGACGCAGTTTCCAATCTGCACGTCCACAGTGAATTCGACCACATGGCGCTTTTACACACGAGCGCAGGGACTGAACGTGAGACGGAGCCCAGAGGGAGGCTCCCCGTCACACACACGCACACGCACGACGAGCGACGCGACGCAGGAAGGGCCAGGAGTTTGCCAGCGCGCTCCCTGGTGGCCCCGGGGCAACAGCGTCACACACACGGGCGGCGTTCGGGTGTGGTTGTCAGGCGCCTCCACCTTGTGTCCCCGCAGGACCCCACAGCCGGGCCGTCCCCGTCCTCGCGGGACGCGTCTCAATGGTAAAAATGTAAACATTTTGCGAGGTTGCCTTGCATGGAGGTACCGCCGGAGGGCTGTTGCCGCGGGTGACTAAGGCTGGCGGCGGGCCGGACGTCAGCGCTGCAGCGTCTGGGCCTCCTTGCGCAGGGCGTCCAGCTCTGGCGCCGCGTACTTGCTCCTGACGGGGCCCGGGGCCGCCTCGTCTGTGGGGACAAGCGCAGGTCAGCGTCCCAGCCTGACGACCCTGACCCTGACCCTGACCCTGACCCTGACCCTGACCCTGACCCTGACCCTGACCCTGACCTCACCCAGGTCCAGGTAGCGTTTGCGGCTCAGCCTCTTGAGGGCGTCCCGCTCCCTGCGGTGCCGCTGGAGCCCGGGCTGGCGGATGGTGATCACCCCACAGCGCTCCCTGCAACCACAGAAGAAGAGAGGCGCGGCTAGCGGCTAGCGGCTAGCGGCGCTGGGACGGCGCCTCGGAGGCGCGTGGGCGGGTTCCGCCCACTCACTGGTTGCAGATGATGATCTGACAGTCCTCGGTCTGGCCGAAGACCTGGAAGCGCCTCCTCAGCGCGCTCTGGGTCACGCCGCTCGGCAGGTTGTGGATGTAAAACACCTGGCAGTCGTCCTGGCAACAGAGCAACCACAGTCAGGGAAGGAGCAGGCCCGCGTCTGTGACGGAGCTGCTCCGTACCTCCTCCCGCTGGGACGGACTCCTCCGCTCCTCCTCTGGGCGGAGCTGGGTCGTCTCGCTGCAGAAGAGAAGAAGACGTCAGGCTCGGCCCGCCGCCGCCGCCGCCCCCACACCCGTCTCACCTGGAGTCAGGACAGAGGTGGAGGACGGGCGAGGGCGAGCGGGACGGCGAGGAGCGCTCCGCCTCCTCCTCCGATGACGGGGGCGTGGCCGACGGCGATGAAAGCGGCGTGGTCTGATTCTCCGCCGGTTCTCCGGCTGGTCGACAGCGCCAGCGGCTCCTCGTCCTCCTCCACGCCTTTGCATCCGGTATCAGCGGTGTCCCCGGCGGCGGGGCCCGGCGGGACCCCGCCCCCCGCTGGGACCTGGAAGATGGCCCCCAGCATGGCAGCGCTGCGCTTGCGCTTCTCCCCCAGACTCAGGGCGCAGTAGTCGTGGTCGCCGAAGGTGGGGGCGGCGTCGGGCGGCTGGGCCGTGCGCAGCAGCTGGGCGTAGAGCTCCGTCTGCTCCGGCACCTTCCGCTGGTGCTGGCCGCGGGCCGGCCACGGCCAGCCCTTGGCCACGCCCCCCTCAGCGCCGCCGCCTCCGCCCTTCGCTGCCTCCGTGGGCTTGAAGAGCTCGTCCTCCGCCGGTTTGTGGGGGGGGGTGGTGGGCGGGGTTAGACCTGGGGGGACAGGCAGAAGGTCAGGGGTCAGCGGACCATGAGTGGCCAACCCCAGCGTCTGAGCCTTGTCTGTCTAGAGGCCTCAGGTGTCCCCCCTCAGGCGTCCCCCCTCAGGTATCCCCCCTCAGGTGTCCCCCCTCAGGCGTCCCCCCTCAGCGCCCCTCTGCTGTCCCCTGGACCGTGGACGGCCTGCTGGACCCACCTGCTGTCCCACACAGGTCCAGCGTCGGCTCCAGGGCCTTGCTGCTGAACTGGGACTCTCTGCTGGCGGAGACACAACAGAGCAGTCAGAGGACGGGACCAACAGGGTCCAGGACCAGGCTGGACCGGGGCCCAGGGCCGTCCTCCACCCTGGACCCCGGCTGTCCCCGGCGCTCACCCTGCGGGTCGGTGGTGCAGCGGCAGGCGGAGGCAGACTCGCTTCTCTGAAAGCACAAACGTCCTTTTGACCAGCGGTTTCAAACGCGCAACCCTGCCGCAGGCGCTGCTGCTCGGCTCCTACCGTGGTGGCCGCAGGGCTGGCTCCGCTCGGCGCCGTCGCCTGGCGTCAGCCGCTCCGCCGTGGCCACGCCTGCTGGCGCCGCGGCGTCCTCGTCGGGCCCCTCCCCCTCCCTGGACCGGACGGGCCGCAGCCGCTTGGCGAAGCGGCTGGGGAAGGAGGCCAGGCGCAGGGAGCGCCGCACCGAGAAGGAGCCGCCCGCCTCCGCCGGGCTGTTAGCCGCCTCGGCGCCGCCGCCGCTCCTCTGGGCCGAGTCTGTGCCCGGTTCCGGTTCGGGGCCGGTGGAGCCGGGGGGGCGGGCCTGGGCCGACGCCCCCGGGAGGGGCGAGTAGGGCGGGCTGTGCAGTCTGTAGGGCCGGCTGACGTCCAGGGCGCCGCCCCGCTGCAGGAGCTGCCGCAGCAGCGAGTCGGCCTTGGTCTCCCTCCGCCGGGCAAACGGGAGCCTCCTGGCAGCGCCGGCCCCCGCCGGAGCCGCCACCAGCACCACCCTGGTGTGAGCGCTCGTCTGGCGGGAGGCGTCGGGCCGGGCCCGCGGGCGCGGGGCGTCGCGCTCGCGGCGCTCCCAGCCCTGCTGCTTGCGGGACGGCAGGCAGTAGGTGTGCATGTAGGTGATCAGCTCCACCACCGACAGCAGCTCCCGCTCACAGCTGAACTGGGGGCGGAGCTGGCACGGCGCCGCCGGCGCACCCTCCACCTCGCTGCTGGAAGACTCCTCCTCCTCCTCCTCTTCATCCTCCTCTTCATCCTCCTCCGACTCGCTCTCCTCCTCCTCTGTCTCGGGGGCGGGGTTGCTCTCGGGGTCCTGGGCGGTGGTCAGGTGGCGGTGGAGCTCCGTGCACAGGCGGCCCGCCGGACGCACCGCCCGGGGCTTCCTCTGCTGGGCCGCATCGCTCTGGGGGCGGAGCCACACCAGTCATCGGATGACTTCCGGGCTGGAGTGGCACCTGTGGCGCGGCTCTGGGCGGAGCTCACCTTGAGCGGAGGTCTGAGCGGCCGCAGGTGCAGGCTCCTGTTGCCATGGCGATGGAGGCGCACTCGCTCCTTGTGTGTGTCGCCGCCGGCAGGCAGGTTGGGAGGAGTCAGCAGCAGCTTCTTCAGCTGGGGAGGAAGAGGAGGGCACAATCATCCACCGCCCAGAGAGGTCATGTGATCACACTCACACCCCGCCCCTCTGAGTCTCCTTCTTCCCACCTCCATCCCTCTCTCCCTGAAACACCTCTACTCTTCCTCATCTTCCCTGACTCCAGAACTCTTCCTCCGTCCGTCTGCTCCTCCTCTTTTCTGCTGGTTAATAATGACCCCTCCCACTCTTTTACTATTATTCCCACTTTCATCCGCTCATCCCTCTCATCACATGACGGATGATAAAAATCATCTTCTGGGATGAGAGAATCCCTCGCTAAGCAGATTTACCTCCAGGGACAAACAGACGGACGGATGAAGACGGAGCCGCCAGACAGGACACAAGCTCCGCTAGCAGGAAGCTGGTAAAGAGGTCGCATGCTCCCTCAGCTGTCTGCTGCTAGCAGGGCTGGTTAGCGGCTAGCAGGGCTGGTTAGCAGCTAGCAGGGCTGGTTAGCAGCTAGCAGGGCTGGTTAGCGGCTAGTGGGGCTGGTTAGCAGCTAGCGGGGCTGGTTAGCGGCTAGTGGGGCTGGTTAGCAACTAGCAGGGCTGGTTAGCGGCTAGCAGGGCTGGTTAGCAGCTAGCAGGGCTGGTTAGCGGCTAGCAGGGCTGGCTAGCGAGCTCATGGCAGCCGACTTGTCTGAGCGTGCGGTGATGATGATGATGATGATGATGAAGGCTGGCCCTTTCATCTGGCTGAGGAGCAGCCTGAAGGTTCGGATCTGTGAGCAGCACCGACAGCTTTCAAACACGCTGCACGTGCACGCTCTCCTGCACGTGGGCCGCCTTCCAAAACTGGGCCGAGCATCAATGGAGGCTCTGTTTGGTTCTCTCACTCACACACACACACACACACACACACACACAAGCCAAGCCAAACTAACCCTCACAGCCTTTTAAAGTTGCAGGACCCCCCCCCCAGTTGCCCCCTGATGAACCGGGTGGCTGCTAACCAAGGAGCCTTCAAGGTTACCGTGGCGACGCCAGCCGTCTGTCACCCAACAACAGCGCTGACGCTATCTGCTGTTTGTGGGCTAAACAATACCTGCATGACCTTAGCCGCAACAGACGCCGCTGTGTTTGTGTTGCCGTGCCGACCAGAACCACCTCCACAGCAACAGCACCACCATAAACCACAACCCTGAAGCGTCCAAGGTCAAGATGCTCGGGGGGAGCTGCTACCTCCCCCATCAGGCCAAAACAGCCCCCCACCCTGCTGGGGGTTCACAGCCTGCTAACCAGACGCTAGCAGACGCTAGCAGACGCTAGCAGACGGCACAGCCTGCCGGACTGGGTCATCATCAGGCTCCAATCCAGCAACCAGCTCAAGCCAGTCCAGAGTTTACCAGAGCCCGGTCCAGATGTCAGAGGGTAAAACACAGACACACAGCACACACACACAGCACACACACACACAGAGTCCTTTCTGAAGACTTTGAAGCTCGCAAGCTAACGGGGGAAAGTCAAGGTTCGCTAACTGGACACAGCAGACGGGGTCATGGGAACAGACTGGCTGAGCTGGGAGAACTGGTGGGACCTGCTGGGATCTACTGGGACCTGCTGGGACCTGTTGCATGGAACCATGTGAGGAACCTTGCGGGCGGGGCTGGAACGTGGTCTCAACCAGGGACGGGTCCTCTGACTCGGCCCCCAGAACCTGGCTCAGGTCCCTGGAGCCCAGAGGATGGCTCTCCTCCTCCTCGTCTTCCTGGACAGGCTCCTCCTCCTCCAGGGCGGGGAAGATGGAGATCCCGCCCACCTCGGCGTCCACCATCCCCTCCAGGCTGTCGCTCAGAGCGGCCAGCAGGGCGGCGTTCTCCTCCTCCGTCTGGGAAGGAAGAACAGGAGCAGGGTCAGGACCCACCGGGGCCCAGCGGCGGAGCCCGGCGCCGCGGCCTCACCTCGAACAGCGGGTCGGCGCTGTAGTGGGCGGAGGCCGGCGAGGCGTCGGCACGCTGGTCGGCGCACCAGTGCAGCTCGCCCAGGCAGCCCACGCCGTCCAGGTCGGCGGCGTCCAGCTGGGACAGGTCGATGTCGGCGAAGTCCAGGCGGTCGGAACACACCTCCTCCTCCCCATACTGGCAAACACACAGGGGCGGGGTCAGGGGGCGTGGCCAGGGTTCCGCTGACCTTTCACCCTGAGTCCAGGAGTTCCACCCCCTCCCCTCCCCCTCCTGGACCACAGCCCCTGGAGGCCTGAAAGGAAACCCCGTCCAGCGCAGCAGCTGCAGCACGTCAGTGTGTGTGTGTGCGCGCGCGTGTATCGTGCGCGTGTGCTGACATCATTTCCTGTCTCATAAATTGCAGCTGTGATCAAAGAGGGAAAACTGAGAACTGTGGAAAAAAAAGAAGAAAAGGAAGAAAGGAGGTTGAGGGAGGTGAAGAAGAGATGTGGAAAAAAGGAAAAAAGATGATAGAAGAGCGGAGGGATAATCGTGACTCAATAGAGACAGAAGAGAGGGATAAAAGGAGAAGATGAAAGAGAGGATGCCCTCCACAAGACCCTCTCAGAGGTGTGTGTGTGTGTGTGTGTTAACATGCAGCTCACATCTCTCCTGTGTGTGTCTGACTCATCCCCTCTTCTTCCTCATATCTGTTCCATTTCCTGATTTCTTGCTCTTTTTTGTCATCCTCTTTTCCTTCCTCACTCCCTTCATTCTTTCTTTTATCCCTCCATCAGCTCCACGTTTGTGTCTAAAACCTTCGCACACACACACACACACACACGTCTAGATCCTGTGAGGTCAGAGGTCAACGTGCTGCTTCAGCAGGTCCTAATCCCCGGGGCCACCAGGGGGCGTTGCTGGGAGCAGAGGGCTTCCTGGAACGGCCCCCTCATCTGCCTGACCCCAGCTTGACCCCACCTGGTCCAGAATCCACCTCAGGGTGACGGAGAAGCACCGGCGGAGCTGGGACGGGGCTCAGGCTCAGGATGGCAGGCTTCCTGACCTGACCTTTGACCTCTGGGGGCCTGGGACGCTCCTTATAAAGAGGAGGCCAGCCGGGGGCGGCGGCGGCGCGCTGGACTTCCATTTGTGGCTAATCTGCCTTGGTAACAACAGCCGGAGCCGCCGCTCCGCTCAGCTGTGGAAGCCTGCCGGGACCATCGCACGTTAGCGCGCCGCTATTATTAGCTCGCCTGCACGTGGGCGCGCTACTGGGCTGAGGAGCGCGGGCGGAGAAGCCAGCGAGGCTCTCCTGCAGCGCCGCGGCGCCGCACCGCTATCTCTTAGCGCTCGCTGACTCGTTAGCAGGGGGCGGACTGGGTCGGCTAACTGGGATTAGGGTTATGCAACATCCGTTCAGAGGGCCAGATTATAGCATCCCTCAGTTAATTTAGCGGTTAGCAACACATCCGGAAAGGTTTTCCAGCTTGGATCTGAGGAAGAAGCTGGATCCCTGGATCCCCAGGTGACACTGGAGGCCATAATGCTAAAAAATGTTAATTAGGCGGCGGCGGGCTGGAATCATCTCTCATGCTCCCACATAAAGATGGAGGGCAGCGGCCAGGACGAGGCTCCGCCCACAGGCCGGCGGAGGTTGCTATCACGCAGCGGCAGGTGGGACGAGCTGCAGAACGCCGGTTAGCGCCATTCTGAAGGTAAACTAGTCCAACTAGAGATGGATGACGATGCTCCAAAGGAGCCCCGCCTTCCTAACAGGACACGTTAGCATGCTAGCTGAAGGGGGGGGGGCTGAGCCTGGTTCTGACCAATCATGCCGGCAACCCTCTGTCTGGCTTTTGGAGGAAAGCTTGAAGGCCCCGTGGGCGTACTTAAACAGGTCCGCGGGCCACATGTGGCCCCAGGCCTCAGTTTGCCCCCTCTGAGGTCGCGGAGCGCCAGGATCATCCAAAGAAGACAAACGTGGAAAAAGAACAAAAAACTACTTACACAGACACCTGCCTGTGTGTGTGTGTGTGTGTGTGTGTGTGTGTGTGTCTATATCTAGCTGGTATTCCAAGTCTCATGACCATTTTTCCACAGCGTGTTGGTGACTTGAGGAGCGGCTGCCAGACACAGATGACACTCACACACACACACACACTCACACACACACACACAACACACACGTCCTCATCACGGTTTCCGTTGGTGACCACATGGAATCTGGCCTGGCTGCACATCTTCCTGCTGCGGGATCCGTTACTCGGATCTCTTTTCAGAGCTTGGCGCCGCAGCAGGAGGAAGCCGAGCTAAGCCTGAGGCCGCCGCCCACACCTGGACACCTGGACACCTGGACACCTGGACACACCTGGACACCTGGACACCTGGACACCTGGACAGAGGAACCCCAGAGCCAGGACAGAACACACACACACACACACACGCAGGTGTAAACCTATCTGGTCTGGAGCGGACCCCCACTCGTCCTGCTTTAGTCCATCTCGTTTAACCTCCGCCCACCCAGCGTGAGTCTGCTCTAGCTCCGCCCCTTTGCTAACACACATGTGGGACAGTATCGGCGTTTTAGGCTGCTGATCTCAGAACACAACCTGAGCGCACGCAGCTAATCAGGCCTGCTTTCAGGAGCACCAAAACACACTCACACACACTCACACACACACTCAAATCAATGATCCAAGGAGGCTCTTTGTGGGAGCAACCCCCCCCAGCTGTAATGAGCCGTGTCCCCCAGCTATCCATCCAGCTAGCTGTAAGTAACAGAAAAAGCTTATCAGGGCTAGCACAGACACACATGCAAACACGTGCACGTGCACAAACACACACTGATGTCTTCCCAAGGTCGATTTTGAGGAAACTGCACAGATAAGCACAATGCAGCAGGTGAACCGAGCGTGAGAGGGAGAAGGTTAAACGAGCTAGCCTGTTAGCATCTGTTAGCTTCTGATATCACTGTTTGGGACTTAATGACACTTTAATCGATGTAAATAACATGAAGGTTGCAGGAGGAGCAGCACTTTAAATAATAATTACCCTCACACACACACACACACTCACACACACACACACGAGCGAGAGATTTGAGGAGAGGAAGACGACAGGAGCAGGAGGAAGAGGAAGAGGAGAGCTGACCCAGGCTCTGTTTCATCACCGCTGGCTCATTCTCATGCAGAGCAGAACGTCTGAAACCGGCCTCCTCCCTCCTCCCTCCTCC
>CAAE01013760.1:0-19896 GCA_000180735.1 Tetraodon nigroviridis
GAGTTTGGCTTTGGAGTCAAAAGCAAGCGCAGATCTGAAGAACAAGATGGCCAGAGTTGGCTTACTGGCTTTGGCTGCTGCGTTTCTGCTGGAGGCGTCCGGACAGAAAACCACAGGTAATCCACACCTGGGGGGGCACTGAAAGCTCAGGGGTACGGAGACTTGAACTCTGAACCCGGAGAGTCGAAATCGAAAATCAATGTTACCGGAAAATATTCGTAAATACTCCTCCACCGGTCCCGGATTTAACCCCATCAGGAATTCTGAGGCAGTTCTCTTCTTCAGCAGGTGTGTTCGTGTCCCAGCAGGCAGCCAACGCGGTGCTGCTCCGTCGGCGGCGCTACAACAGCGGCCATCTTGAAGAGTTTCAGAAGGACAACCTGGAGCGGGAGTGCAAGGAGGAGCAGTGCACCATGGAGGAGGCCAGGGAGGTCTTTGAGGACGATGAGAAGACCGTAGGTTGCGTTTGCACAAACACACACACACGCCGACCTGTAAAAACACTCATTCTTGGCTGGTTGTGGCTTTCAGGCGGAGTTCTGGGTGGGCTACATCGGTAAGTCAGCAGAGGTTCTGAGGCGAACTCGCGTCGGTCTCTGAAAACTCCTCCTTCACCGGTTTGCAGACGGCGATCAGTGTGTCCCCCCCCCCTGTCAGAACGAAGGCGTGTGTAAAGACGGGGTGAACTCGTACGTGTGCTGGTGCAAGCCGGACTTCAGCGGCAGGAACTGTGAGATCGGTGAGCTTCGCCGCCAGAACACACACCTGGAGTTCCATGTGTGAAACTGCCGCCTCTCTTTCCCAGAGGTGTCCAAGCAGTGCTCGGTCAAGAACGGCGGATGTTCCCACTTCTGTGTGATGGAGGGGGACGTTAGTGTGTGTCACTGTGCAGTTGGGTACCAACTGGGGCCCGACAGGAGGTCCTGCGAGCCGACAGGTGAACCTGCAGTACGCGGCGTCCCAGGCAGGGGGCGCGGGAGTAATAACTGAAAAAAGGTAATAACTGAAGGAGAATTTGACCCGTTAGTTGTTCCCCTCAGGACAGTTCAGCTGTGGTCGCGTCCACATCTCATCGTCCCAGTCCAGCCTTCGGCGCCGTTCGCTGTCACAGCAGCCGGAAGCGAATGGGACCCTCGGCGGCCCCCTGCTGGGCGGCCCCCTGCTGGGCGGCCCCAGCGACACCGTCACAGACCCGTCCGACTACGACGACTACCTCAGCGAGAACGTCTCGGAGCCACTGGACAGCCCTGGGATAGACGTGCGCTCCGTGAAGACGTCCTCGGTGGACGAGGACGGGCGCAACCTCACCGAGGGCCAGATCCCCTACTGGGCGTCTCCCACTCTCCCCACCATCAGGGAACAAAAAAACACCGATCAGAGGATCGTGGGGGGCGACGAGGCCATTCCCGGAGAGATTCCCTGGCAGGTACGGAAGAAGGAACCGGGGCAACAGTTTTTTGGCCTCTTCCTCACGTGCTTCTGTCCATCAGGTGACCCTGATGTCCCACTCGGTGGTCCTGCAGACGGCCGAGCCCTTCTGTGGAGGCTCTCTGCTCAGCGACTGGTGGGTCATCACCGCCGCCCACTGCCTGATGAACGAAAACATCGCTAAAAGGGGCTTCTTCGTCCGCCTCGGTGAGAAAACCACAGCGTTGCCTTCCTGTCCTCCTTCTGACATGGGGTCAGCTCTCCGGGGCCTCTCCACCACCAGCCTGCTGTTTGGAGACCAGGCCAAGAACACTGAGCTCAGCAAGCCTGGGGGTTTGATTGACGCTCCAAGCTCTCGTGTGGTTCCTAAATGAGGAAATTCGCAGCCGTGTTTCCTTAGATTCGAGAATATGCAGGTCAATAACACTCTCAATCCTTGTGGAGGTCACGCTTGGGGTCAAAACCTGTGTTTCATTTCATTTTCATTTCAAGTCAACCAAAACGGGGCGGATCTGATTAAACTACTCGGTTTCTCCAGGCGAACATGACGTGAGCAAGCCGGAAGGGCCGGAGCGGGACTACCAGGTGGCGGAGCAGCACGTCCACTTCATGTACGACTACAAGAAGTCTCCCTACAACCACGACATAGCTCTGCTGAAGCTGGCCCAGCCCGTGGAGCTGTCCCACCAGCGCCGCCCCATCTGCCTGGGCCCCAAGGACTTCACCGAGACCCTCCTGAGGGAGTCCACCACCTCCATGGTCAGCGGCTGGGGGCGCATCAAGTTCCGCGGCCTGGAGGCCACCAAGCTTCAGAAGCTGGAGGTACCCTACGTGGACCGCACCCGCTGCAAGCAGAGCAGCCGGGAACAGGTCACGCGCTTCATGTTCTGCGCCGGGTACCAGGACATGGGCAAAGACGCGTGCCAGGGGGACAGCGGGGGGCCGCACGCCACCAAGTTCAAAGACACCTGGTTCCTGACGGGTATCGTTAGCTGGGGGGAGGAGTGCGCCAAGGACGGGCGCTACGGCGTCTACACCAGGGTGTCCCGGTATTACCCCTGGATCAGCCAGAAAACAGGCCTGCAGATGAGCTGAGCGCCAACTTTTGCATAAAAACCAGCAAGTTTGAATGAAACATTGACGCTAAAAGGAAAAATCCTAAAAGTACCGAATAAACCTTCCAGCAGAGCAAGAACACTGTTAAAGAATAAGCCTCTGTGCTCTAATTGTGCTTTAATTTCAGAAAATATACACATACGCGTGTGAAAGGGTTAAACCATCAACAAACCGTCAAACACTGAGGCTGGAGTAAGAATGCTGCTGATTTCAGCTTTTTCATACGACGCTGCTGTTATTTTAGCGACCACGTAACGCTCTTCATTCATAAAAGAAGGCCTAAAGCTTTTAAATTCCATTCTAGAGTCTAAACTTATGTTCACAGCTAACACAAATGAGCGGTTACCAACTACTGTAGTGATGGGCAGTGATTTTGGTTGTAAAACCACAAGAGTTGGGTTATATTCAGACACTTTTCCACAGTTTTAACCAACATGGACCCTCAGGCCGTCCAGCTGCGGTAGGAAAAGCCCCGGAGGCAGAATCAGACACAGAATGAACCCACCTCTGATTTACCGTCGGTGATTAAAACCAACACGGCCGACAGGGACGGGTCCGAGGCTAAAAAAAACCCCTCCCACCCAGGGGCCACGCGCGGGGCCAAGCCTGAACCGGAGGCATCGGTTATTTTGACATGTTATTACAGTCATTACAGCCCTGCTCCTCCTCCTGTGTGCACACTTGGCACAAACACCGCCGGAACAAGAGAAATATCGCTGCCGTGAACGAGAGGAGCTGTAAAACGTCCACTCGGTATTGCTGTTAACGACACGTGCACGCCCCCGCTGTCCCCGCGCTGGCTGCTGTGGGAAATAAAGGCTGCGGAGGGATATTTGGCACATGAGAAGGCATGATATGTTCAGCACATGTCGTGATGTAGGAGAAGAGTCTGTACAGGGCTCTTTCTGTGAGGTCCGTGTGCTTCCCGTTAACTCTGCTGTTTGGATCGGAACGGTGTGTCGGCAGCGTGGGGGCCCTCAGCAGGTCTCTCCCAGGATCCTGTGCAGGTCCTGGGACATGACCCGGCCCTCTTCTCCTCGGCTGATGTTCCTCACCACCCTGCAGACACACAACCCTAACCCTTTACAAGAAGGCGGTTCGCGGCACGACGGAGTAGCTAGCGCGGAATTCATCTTTACCACATTCCTGACAGTTCCTCCTGAAGCAGCTGAATGACATCGCCGCAGTTAAAAACAATGTCATCGGCGCTGGCCATGCTGCTCTCCACCATGACCCTGTACCTGCCCGCCACCTGGAAGACAAGCAAGGAGAGCGTGATCCGCCACCAGGCTCCCCCTCTCCTTCTGGGACCACACTGGCCCGGAACCCTCACCAGCGGGGCCGGCTGGTCGTCCTCGTCAGAGTCCGATATGTTGGAGAAGTCGGTGGCTGCGCCCCAGTCCTCCAGGCCCTCGCAGATGGCGACAGAGTGGGCGGCAACGGGCCAAGCTGCAGGCAAAAAGGCTGCATTTTAGCGCAAATATTGTCAAAAATCTAAAATACGCCTATATGGAAGCAAACATGATCACGCAAACTTTGGATTCAGTAACTCACTGCGCCGAGGTGAAGGCGCCACAGGGTCGGAGTGGGCGGGGCTAGAGTGTGTGGACTCCTCCCCTCTGTGCCGGTGGGAGTGGCTTGTAGCCGTGGAGCTGTGAGGGACAGGAAGAGACACTGAGCAGCCTCCCACCGATGCTGATGCGCTAGCACACATCGCCATGGGAACCAGAAAGAACCGCAAAACAGACAACAAAAACCAACCAGCAAGCATCAAGATGTAAAGAAAAAACACTAATCCTTCCAACCTTTTTCCATCGCTCGGCCTTTTTTTCATTTTTGTGGATGATTCTTTGCTTTCAAGATATCTTTATACTTTTGCTAACATGCTAGCATACTATCAGTGAACATTAATGTCAATAAAACACCGACTACAATCTTGTTTCTCAGGGGTCTGAAGGAGGATGGAGATGGTCACCTGTGGTCGGAGAGAGAGGGAGCCTCATCTGTGGACGGAGGACACAGACGTCACGCTCACGGATGCTGGACGTAAAGACAAATTCAGAGTTTTACAGAAAAAAAAAACAAAAACCAAACAGTTCTCGTCACCCTGTCGCAGTTTCAGCTGGTTTGCGAGAATTTTCCGGATTTCCGTCAGCCAGGTGACTTTGACCTCCACTGTGGGCGCCTGGACGACACACACACACACACACACACACACACACATCCAGGACAGGACACAAACATGGTAGGGCTAAGCTAACAAGCACAGAGAAGGCTGAATCACTTACCTGAACTATGTACACCACTTCCCTGCCGCTGTAGCAGATTTCGAACTTCCTCACGTCTCCTTTCACACTTTCGGTGACTCCCACTGCGCTCAGCTGCAGGGAGACAGAGTCAACCTCAAGCTCCACCTGGATCGGTACGTCATTCAGCAGGTAGCCTCCAGAAAACGAGCCTGTGGTGTGACTGGGAGGGGGCGTTTACTCTGAGGCAGGACTTGAAGCTGTAGAACGGCGTCCTGTCGGGACTGTCCTCGTCCCTGCGTTTGCAAAAGAGCACGGCGTGCTCGTAGAGGAAGAGGTGCCTCTGCATGGGCTTGAACCTGGCCATCTCCTTCATTCGTACCGCTGCTCGCTTGTGGCTGATCCACACGCTGAAGCCTCCCTGCAGCACCACCCGGCCCAGCTGGCTGAGGTCACCCTGAAACAGACGGATCGTAAGAGAGGAAAGGAAAACACCCTTAGACCGGCTGGCTCCTCCACAGACCACTATTTCAGATCCACAACGACCACATTTGACATTTTCAACCACAGTTTCTTGTTAGAAACACATCAAAAACCTGAGAAACTGAGGTTTAACGGTTGCTGGTGCGTTCAGGTTCCATAAAAAAAGGCACAAACGTGATGCAACGACACTCAGCAGAGACTGAATGTGAAAAAACCAGGTCAACTCTCTTTAATTCCTCTATCCCAAAACCTTTATTCCCAGTGCTGCTGTGTGTGAGTCAGTGAACGTCCGTCCCCCGGAGATCCGGTCCCCGCGGGCCCGGCTGGTATCGATCGGAGGAGGCCGGAGGAAGTGAGGAAAACTCCGAGTGGGACCTGTCGTCAGGAACCTGGACCCGGTCTCGCTCATCGACCGGCCCGGCGGCTACCTGATATCCGGTGATGGCGATCTGGTGCATGGAGTCATTGACGGACTTCAGCAGCTCCAGCATGGAGTCCAGAGCCTCCTGGAGCTGCTGGCGGTATCGCTCCTCCCGGCAGTGTTTCAGCAGCTCCTGGACCGACCCACACACACACACACACACACACACACACACACACACACCAGGTATTAAGTGGGAGCTTGCGGGGTGCAATAATGACGGTGTGTTTTCAGGATGACGGAACCTTGAGTAGCAGCTGGTACTTGGTGAGACGCTGGACTGGTTTCAGCAGGTAAGAGTCCAGACCCAGTTTGTGTTCCAGCTTCTTCTGGCACTCCTGTAGGAGGGAGGGAGGGGGAGAAGAGGAGAGAACGAGGGTGAGAGAGAGGGAAGAGAGACAGGCAGTTGGAGGGTGTAAAAAGCAGAAGAAAGCAGCTGGTGATTACCTGAAAGAAGGGCGAGTCGCAGCACTGTCGCCACAGCAACTCGGAGCGGGGCTTGTTCTGGCAGTAGCGCTCGTACACCTGGAACTTCTCTTTCTGCTCGGGAACACGCACATTCGCGCCCAATCAGGTTTACATGGTGTGTTTCAGAGGGCATTTACGCCCGCTGCTCTTCCTCCTTATCTCCTCACCCGCTGCAGGAAGCAGGACCCCACCCTCTCGGGCGTCTCCAGGCAACCTTGAAGGTCCTGGAGGAAGACCCTGAACGGAGATTCCCAAAGGGAAATGGAACCAGCAGGCACAGAGTGACAGACAGGTACAGGTGTGTGTGTGTGTGTGTGTGTGTGTGTGTGTCTTGCCTGCTATGGAACTGGTAAATCTCTGGCATGTTTCCAAACAGCAGGTCTTTCTGGCTGTGCAGGGCTGATGGGAGGAGATCAGACAGAGACGGGTCCTCCATCTCTGCCCTGTAGCCCTGGTGAAAGGTTGAGAGGGGCAGAAGAGGCCACGAGCGGTAATAATGGCCTAAATTTCCGTTTCTCTACCGCCAGCGGCTGTGGTTTGACCAAAATCTCCTCACCAGCAGGACGGAGAGCAGCTCGTCCACGTAGATCCTCTCTGTGGCGATCAGCTCCTTCATAATGTGGCTGCGCACGAGACAAGGACAGACAAGAGTTGCACGGACGTGTGCGCGCGCACGCGGCTCCAGCGCGGGTGCAGAGGTCAGGGGTCAAACCCCTACCGTGTGACCTGTTCCGGACTGTCCTCCGTCTCTGAATCGGTCTCAGGCAGCGGGCCGTACGCGCAGCCTCGACCCCCCTGGAAATCGTGCATAACCTCGATCTGCACAGCAGATAAAAGCATCTTTGGAGGCGTCGTCGGTATTTTCTGCGCCTGAACTCGGAGAAAGCGTGCACCTTGGGCTGGCAGTTGTTCCTCCTCGCCGCCCTCTTCCCAGGAAGCAGGTCGAAGGAGAACTTGGAGTTCAGGATGTTAAAATCTGGGGAAGGTCAACCAAGGCAGCCGGTCAGTGCGGAGCGCAGGCGGGAGTCTGAGCAGAGGGGCGCCGTCCTACCGTGTTTGGGGGAGAAAAGGGGCGACTTGCAGCGCTGGGATGTCTGATCCAGCTCGGGCCGAGGGGCCACCAGCTGGACGGGTCTCACCTGCACGTCGGCCAGCTTCCTCAGACACAGCTCTCTGTTTCTGATCATGGACTGCACCATGTTCAGTTTCTCCGAGACGGCTGAGATTTGTGACTGGAGAGGGAGCAAAAAGAGCAAAAGACCTAAGACGAGGGGCTGTTTCAGGCGCCGTCGCCTTGGCGACAGAAGTACCTGCAGCTGTGGCGTGAGGATGGCTTCAAACTCCAGGCTCAGGATGCCCTGGGAGTTTCTGAGGGCGGATGGCGCCCTCTCCTGGTGGGTGCTCAGGCTCTGCAGGGCCTCCTGGGCGCCCTCTTTGGTCTGGAACCTGTCCACCATCTGACTGGCCAGAAGGTAGGCGCCTTCGTCGCACCAGCGAAGGGCCTACGCGCAAACACAACCGCTGAGCCGCGTCCCCAAGCACCAGGGCGGCGGCGCGTTCTTACCGCCTCCAGGCGGCGCACAGGTCCCTGGCGCGGGTGAGAGACGCCCGCTTGGCGCGCACGGCGGCGGTGACCACGTCGCAGAGGTGACGCAGCTCGTTGCAGCGCTGGACGATGAGCGCCAGGGCGTAGTGGTGGTTGGCGGCCAACTGGTGGCCGTGCAAGATCACCATCTGCGCACGAGCCATCTCCTCCTGGCCGACCAACACACACCTTCCGTCCAGAGGTCCCATGTGACAGATTTGGGAGCGTTACCGGGGTTCCTCACCTGGGCTTGTGTGTCCAGAAGCTCCAGGTCTCTGAGCAGCTGCTCCGCCTGAACCACCGTGGTGCCCACCGGCGCAACGGCCTTCTCCTGCTCGCCCAGCCTCCTCAGCACCTCCTCCATCTGCTCGCACACACGCACAGCGGTTGCAGGGAGACGCTCCGACCCGGTTGGGGGCGTGGCCACCACACCTGCTGGAAGCTGATCTCGTACTGCAGCAGCTGCAGGTACTGCTGCAGTTTCAGGTGGTGCTTCTCAAAGAAGCCGTCAAAGGCCTCCTCCATGTCTCTGAGCTGGCCCAGGAGCCTGGAAGAGGCAGACCTTGAGACACGCTCCCAGGTGAGACGGCGGCTCGGGTCAAACGGCACCTTTGGACGGTGTCCATGTCTCCCCGCAGGTCCCTCTCCTCCTCCGCGTCCCTCTTGGAAGCCTTGACGGTCTCCAGGTTGGTGAGCAGCAGGCGACCTTCTTTCAGCACCTTCCGGATGTCGTCCTGAGAAGAAACAAACAAACAAGAAGAAGAGGTGAGGACCTGCAGCAGAGACGGGGGAGCAGGAGCTGGGACACACCTTCATTTGTCGGTATCTGTGGCTGTGCGAGTGCAGCAGGAACTCGATGGCGTTGGCCTCGTCCGGAAGCTCGGTGTCGGAGAGCTCGGAGCCAAAGGCCTGCAGCACCTGAGCCGTCTCCTTCACCGTCACCGCAAACGTCTCGATGGCCTGCGGACCAGGACGGGAGCTTTCAGGGACAGCCTGAACCGGGGCCCTGCAGAGGGAGGAGGGTCGGGGCTACCGTGCGAAGGAGGATCCAGTCGCTCTGGCAGTACTCCACCTTCGCCCGGAAGTCCGACGCTCAGGTGGTTCTTTCATCGATGTAACGCAGCATTGCTCCCCGACCGAGCGAAGCATCACCACCTGCAAACAGCAGGTGAGTGTTCGGACTGGGGAAACCCAACGAGAACCACCTCCAGCGCTCTTCCTCACAGGCATCTTTAGCAGGAAGTCATCCTGGCTGAAGCGGAAGCCCAGGTCGGTGCTGGAGGACGGACTGGGGGCGGAGCTGGACAGGCCGGAGGGGCGGAGCACCAGAATCAGGTGCAGGTTGCCCGGAAATGAGGTCTGCAGGACGGAAGGTGAGTAGGTCAGACATGAGAGGGCGTCGATGAGGAGGTGATTGTTCACGGAGGCGGAGCAGAGGAAATACGCAGCAGGAGAGCGAAAACCACGCGAACCTCGGCCCTCCTCCCAACCGCCTCAGACTTGAGGGACATTATTTCAGTCACCTCACCAGAGTTTCAGACAGTTGCTCGTAAAAACTGCAGCACCTATTTCTTTTCTTCCACGCACTCCGGGGTCTTTCCCAGACCTTTGAGTCCACCGAAGCTGGATCCTCGATGCAACTTAACCCGAACGTTGTCGTCTCGGTTCTCCTCAATGTCACCTGGTTAAACCCGCACACACTCTCCCGCATCACGTCCCTGGTTGGCAAATCTGTTACGTAAAACTGCACAAGTTGAAAGTCTCCTACAGACCGCTGAAACAGCTTCCCACTCTTCTGCACCACGGCACCCACGCACCAACACGGAACGCTCCACCGGCCTGCCCCGGGGCCCCGCGCACACCCCCAACGCTGCGACTCCACCGCATCCCAGAAAACCACAAAAAGAGGCAGCTTCTCTGCTGGAAAGACGAGCTCAGTGGAGGAGCCGCGGACATGCCCGCCTCTGCTGCAGCATCGCCGCCCCGCCGAGCTTACCGCGGCCCGGCGCAGGCGGGGGAACCCCCGCGGCGGGCTGGCCTCGGCCATGGCTCCCGGGGCGTCGGACTCCGCTGTTCTCCGCGGAAGTCTGCGGCGGGACGCGTCGGCGTCGGGGGCGAGCAGCCGCAGAGACGCGGCGAGCAGCTGCACTGCGGTGTCCGGACGGGATGGAGGGATGGATGAGGGAGGGAGGGAGGGATGGAGGGATGGAGCGACGCGCACCCCAGCAGCTTCTGTTCCCCACCAGGAGGAGGAAGATGAGCGAAACGCGCCTCACCTGACGTCAAGGATAAGTTCTGCAAAAAAAAAAAAAGAAAAGAAAAACTGCAGCGTGATTATTAAACCAATAAAAGAGACCTATTCCTATTTGGCCGAAAAAAAACACCCCGGTTTAATTCGATGTCTAAAAATAGGCTTATTATCCTGTTTTTATTAGTTTAGAGCTGAGAAATGTGCACAGTTCATGGCGCTCAGCTCATGGTCCTCTATCATCCGATAGAGGGCGCAATCTAATCAGACCTTGACCAAACTGCATCTCTTTACGACAACATTCATCCTTCTCTCCTTATAACAGTCATCCAGTCATCCAACAGTCATCCAACGTGCACGTAGACTGTGTTGATTCGACAGTTTGATGCAGAATTATTAAGGTACCAGATTCAAAGCCAACAATCCATTTGTATATAAACCTTAACAATGTCCGCATCCATCCATCCATCCATCCATCCATCCAATTTCTGTACCTGCTTATTCACACAATAAATTAAATTTAAATCACTTAATAATTATCAGGAATTGTTTTACTTCAAGACAAATCCAGAAATAAAGCGACTGATTGACTAATAGTTATGTGTGATGGATGATATTAACTGCGCATCTCCTTTCCTCATGTTCTAGATGTCTTTGCTGTCAGTCGGACTGGTTTGATTGGGGTCATGAGTTCAGACGGGAAATCCTCCTGAAAGTCAGCATTTCGGAGAGGTGGCACCTTCCAGGAAACGAAGCTGGTGAGCTCCTCTGATCACACCTGAAGGGGCTGCAGGTGTTCCTGGTTGGCCGCAGGTTGGAGCACCCAATATCCTGGAAAAGTAGCGAGCGTTTAAAAACAAAGATGACCTATTTGGACTCATAATCTCCTCCCCCCCCAAAGTGAATGCTGATAAAGCTGATCAAGCTTTCACATAACACTTCAGCGCAGACTCTTGGCTGCGGTTCAGTGGGCGTGAGCGTTAAAGCTGGGCTAAGTCGCAGACGGTAGAGTGGTAACCTTTGTCGTATGGGCCACCCAGAGGGCACGCCGCTGATATTGACTAGACTCCAAATCCTAATTGAAAATACATCACTGTATCTCAAAAAACCTCTCAGATGAAGCTTCCTGATTGTATACGGACACACATACACACAGAGGTAAACAGCCTGTTTTATGTTTATTTGGTCTCACAGGGAGGTTGAAAATGAGCTCGTTATAGCAAACCTGCCAAAGGATTTAAGGTGTCTCAAAGGTCAAAAGGGAATCATTCTGAAAATCCTGCTTAATCTTACTTGTGTCCCTGAATGTGGGACCTTCCAACTGCCACCAGCTCTACCATCACCAGCGTGGTGATGGCAGAAGAATCCCTTAATCTGTCCAGATTAGACAGACGGGAATAATCATCTAAAAATATGGTGGACGTGCTGCTTTTGATATTACATTCCTTAGTTCAATTAGAATACATGTAACTGGGTTTATTGTACAATTGGAGCCACAGCAATCCAGTTCAAACCAATCAGAAACCCAACTAAACTCCTCCCATCAGGATAGAATTTCATCCTTTTGCAATTTAAATTCAGATTTAAATGTTTCTTTTAAGGAACCTTAACTTTTCTGGTTGCAGCCTGAAACATCGAGGAGGCACACATGAACCGTCTTCAGGAGACAAACCCAGTAACACCTAGTGGGCGGAGCCTGTCCCCCTTTCACCTTTTACCTCTTTTGCAGCATCCCCACACTGTCGCCTTTAAGGTCAGGGAATGATCGTTTGGACAGGAACGATTCCATTTGTCATTCAAATTAATGTTAAAAAAAACACACAACAAACCACATGACAGGTCATGTTTTCACTTCCAGAGAGGACAAAATTAATCCAAAAACTGGTCAACTTTATATAAGACAATGGTATTAGTGAATTTAACTAATGAAGGCCAAAAAAAGAGAAAAAAATAAAATAATGGGACGATGATGATAAATGGCTGCATTCATGTGAATAAACAGGTTCATGCAGACGTACGGAGGATTACCAACCCTCCGCTACAATATGTGGGAACAGAGTGGTTGTTGGTATTATTACACCCTTTGTAGTCTAAAAAAAGATGTCCGCTGATTGCTTAACGGGATTATCAAGCCGGCCGTGGCGACAATAGTGAGCCGGGAGAGTCGGGCTGAGCGTATAAAAAGGGAGATCAGCAGTCGCTGGACACTTTGTCAACTTCACACACCTGTGTGTCCCCAAGACTTAAAGAGAAGGTAAGAATTCCACATCTTCACACTGAATGGATGGATGTGGTGTGATGGATGAACGGATGCAGAATGCTGAGCTGATGACTTTACCTTTAGCTTTCGTTGCTCTACCATCGCCGTCGTTAGTGTGTGGACTTTTGTAGGTCTAATAATTAGCAGGATCGAGGCTGAGGCCGACAAAGTGCAGTTATTTGTTCAGATGTAACCAGGCAAAAAAGAGGTCAAAAAACAGGATTGATGATGCTTTAGGTCAATCACACTGTAAAAGATGGAAAGAGTGAAAATCAAGCATCTCAAACGAATTTTAGTCTTCCTAAAATCTTGTTAGACGTCCAAAAACGAAAAACATAAAGCAAAGGAGCAAAAAAACCATACATGTGCTCTAATATTGGCTTGTTTACAGAAAAACCACAACTGTGGGGTTATTTTGTTGCTGCAGAAGGTCGCTCCATCACTGCTTTACATGAGATCATTGTCAAATCTTAGTTTTTCTTGTTGTTTCAAATGTTTACACCACCGGGATTAAGCACACTGTGCGTGTGAACATATTTCTGTCGGGACTTAGTGCCTCACTCGGTCCAAAAATACTGCTGAGATATTTAGAATAGGTTTTATCCACTTAACTCTCCTGTAATAGCAGCAATAGTGCTACTATATTTGTGAGGAACACGCTGTGACGTAATCGTGTGTGTGTGTGATCTGGGGTTTGGTGAGGTCTGGCAACAGATGAGCTCCGCTGGCTCAAGAACGCCGCTCACCTAATCTTATCACAAAGGATTAACTTTTTGAACCTTTCCAAAAAAAAATGCAAGAAAGAACAATCCAGCTAAAGCCCTTCTTGGAATAATATCTGCTCTTTGTTCTTTCACAGCAAAAGTCCTGAACTTCACGCAAAATGTCCAAGTAAGTTTCGCTTTTCTTGGTTTTTACCAGTAAAATCCCAAGATAAATGCTCCAATGTGATGTTTTCTCAGGACCAAAAACAAGATTTTGAAGTTTTTGACTTTAACGTAGCGCACACCCAGCGGGGGGTGAGACCTAGGGAGGTCAAGCGACACCTGAAAGCGACAACTTTTAATGTCTTTATGCAACGTTTGTCAGGCCTTAGACAGCTGGCGGTTCGAATTTGGTCTCAGCTGCTAATGAAGGCTAATGAGCTTTTTGGGAAACCTGCCAGACCGTTTGTGGCTTCCTCACCTGGGGCAGCCTCTCAATCCAGGCACGACAAGGCAAAGCCGCTCCACACTTAGCTGTTCCTAACTGGATAACAAGAAATAAGGGATTACTTGTCCTTCTGTTGCTTACAAAGAAACCGCTTGATCCGCAGAGGAGATTAATCATTTTTTTTATCTGGTTTATCCAAACAGAAGTGTTGCTTTTGGACACCTTCCCCGATTAGGAAGTCACTCTAAGCTTTTCATACACTGAGCTCTTCACATATACATTTTACCGTAAAGGGCTGGGGATTATAAAGATAAATAAAACTGTTTCACCAGAGTATGTTTTTCCTTTGTCTTTCGACAGGGTGTTCAAGAAGACCAGCGGAAATGGAGGGGTGAGTCGACTCTTCTATACTAGAACTCTTTCTTCTCGCAAGGAAAATCCCAGAAATACAGTTTTCCTTCTATTTTGCCCACAGCTGACCCTCTACCTGGGGAAGAGAGACTACGTGGACAACGTGAATGTTGTGGACAAAGTCGGTACGTCCATCTTCTGTCTTTGTGCTCGGAGAGAAGGAATTTCCCCTAAATCCAGATAAACTAATAAAGCCATCACACTCTCCCTGACAGAGGGGGTTGTAAAGCTGGACCCGAAGGATTTCGGAGACAGAAAAGGTAACAATAAAACCATCTTTCCCAGCGGAAGCATTTATATCGGAGCCATGGGCGTGAGGTAACGGGTGTGTGTTATACGCCCTCAGTGTTTGTGCAGCTGGCGTGTGCCTTCCGTTACGGTAGTGAAGACCTGGATGTGATGGGCCTGTGCTTCAGGAAGGATATCTGGTTCGAGTGCATCCAGCTCTACCCCGAGAGCCACAAGCCCAGCCTGGGCGCCATGCACGAAACCCTGCTGAAGAAGGCCGGAGACAACGCGTATCCCTTCACCTTTGAGGTACCGTTAGATTCTGCTGACATTGGTCCAATCGGGTTGTGTCTAACACACACTGACTCTCTAGATTCCCAACAACCTGCCGTGCTCAGTCTCCCTGCAGCCTGGACCTGACGACAAGGGCAAGGTAAATGTCCCCTCATCCATCTCGCAAGTTCACTGGTGGGCGTCGTTCAGGTGCTGATGTTTCCATTTTAGGCGTGCGGAGTCGATTTTGAGGTCAAAACTTACCTCGCCAAGGAAAAGAGCAACCCTGATGAGAAGATCGAGAAGAAGTGAGTGTTTAAGCATCACCTCTGGGTCATCACACCGCTCTTCCCACTTACCCCTGTATGTTTTCCGCAGGGACACTGCTCGTCTCATCATCCGCAAAATCCAGTATGCCCCCACTCAGGTGGGAGCAGGACCCAAAGCTGATGTCTGCAAAAACTTCATGATGTCCGACAAGCCCGTCCACATAGAAGCTTCGCTGGAAAAAGATGTACGCCGGCAAAATCTTCCTTTTCTGTCTCGCTGCTTTCCCATTTATTGGCCACTTTAACCGATTCCGCCGGTTGTGCTGGTTTGCAGCTCTATTTCCACGGGGAGGCCATCCCAATCAAAATCAAAATCCAAAATGAGAGCAACAAAACCGTCAAGAAGTTCAAAGTCACCGGTAAGCGTCGAAGCGTTGAACACACGTCCAACGTTCTCCGCCTAGTGGCGGATTATGCAATTGAAAATCCTATCAACATCATTCATCCTTGAATTCTTAAGTCCCTGCATCCATTTCTCTCCTCCCAGTTGACCAGACTACAGACATCGTCCTGTACTCTGCAGACAAATACACCAAGACCGTTTTGAACAAAGAGTTTGGGTGAGCGCACAAAGAAACCTTTCTACCAAAGTCAGACACTAGTGCTTCGCCCAGTGTGTTTACGTCTGTCTTTTGTTTTCTACAGAGAGACAGTGGAGCCCAACGGCACCTATGAGAACACTCTGTCCATCACACCCATGCTGAATGAAAACAAGGAGAAGAGGGGGCTGGCGCTGGACGGACGGCTGAAGGACGAGGACACCAACCTGGCCTCCACCACCATGTAGGCTTTAGCCGGTCTCACAGAATGAAATATTCATTTTAAACGTTGTAAACCGTCATTTCTCTGCTCGTCAGGTTGAGACAGGGAATCGAAAAAGAGGTGTTGGGAATCCTGGTGTCCTACAAGATTAAAATTAATCTGATCGTGGCTGGAGGAGGGTAAGTATCTGCTCAGTACCAGGATGAAAAAAAACCACAAACGGAAAGTTGGATCATTTCTAATGTTGTGTTTTCCTTTTAGCCTTCTGGGAGGTCTCACAGCAAGGTGAGCAGGGTTTAGAGGCCATCGTGTCGCAGACAAACAGCAGCGTGTTTAAACCCTTTTCTGATTGGTTGGTTTTTGCTCCCTCAGCGACGTCACAGTGGAACTGCCGCTGATGCTCATGCACCCCAAACCTGAAGGTAACGTATGGAAGCAAATACTTGATGTGTTGGTCTATAAAGTCAACCTTGTGACCTCAACTTTGTCATTTTTTAATTGTTGTTGACGACCTGGAGCAGAATAAAGACGGCCATGAGCGTGAGTAGAAAACCACTGGTTCTCTCCCTGAAATTTCCCTAAAGTTGACTTTAGAAGTGAGCAGCTGTTCCATTCTGACCTGAAACTGGCTTTGTTGGGAACTATAAACTATTTTACTTTCCCACAGCATCCTAACAAGAAAACATCCCCTTAGTCAAGGTGAGTGGTCTCAGTTACCTCATAACTGACCAGTTTACCCAGTCGTACAAGTTTTATCATAACTACGGTAAATAAATTTGAGTACCTGCTGTTAAAGAGGTTTCAATTCATTAACCAAACATCTTTAATTTGTCGGTTTAAACCCTACAAATTCCATTGAACAAATAAATTACATTCTAAAGGTCCAAAGTTTTCTTTGCAGAGAAAAGAACCCCAGCGGTCGAGAAGAAACAGGGAGGAAGGAGGAGACGGAAGGATGTGACGCAACACATAAAGTCCGCGTTATGGGTGCGTTAGAACAGGGAACGACCGAGCCGTTGAAGAGAATTACCTTTCTGGAACACCAAGGATAATCATACAGTATCAACAGTCCCCTCACATCTTGTTTGTCCTGTTTACAATCTTTAATGTAGAGTAGCGTTTTAAAATGTGTCTAGAACCCAGAAATGTAGGAAAAACAATTTTTTTCTTTTTTTTTTGCCTCACATTACCATCGGAAATATTCCATAAACCACTGTGCTTCGGAACGCAGTGAAACACTCGGGGAATTCTGTCACATTATGTCTGATGACCTGTATCGGAATAAAATACTTGGAAAAAATAGACGTGGTGGTTTTTTTTTAGCACTTTAATTGATGCTGTTTTTAAAGCATTTTAATTGATGCTTCAAGAATGTGAGAAACCAGAAAAAGTCAAACTTTAGACAATTATTTAAAGTCTTTGGAAAGTGTTGGTTCAGTTTTTGAACATGTGTTTATCAGATAAATGCAGGGAATTCCATGTAGCACGTTGCTCCAGGTTGCACGATGAGAGCCTCCCCGTCCTTCGTCTCATCGGTCACCAGCTCGAGGAAGCTCTCGGCCACCTGAGTCGCACTGAAACAAGGAGATTTATCAAAACGTGCAACTGTGTTGGCAAAAATAATTGTTAAATCGCATCAGTGGCTCACGTTAGCACTTTAAACCTATCGACCAACTTCTGGGTTTCATCAGCCAAGCTGGAAAACTGCCCCAGTCGTTTTGGAATGTTTTGCAAAAGGTCAGTTTGCACAAATCCGGGGCAAAGAGCATTAACACGTATGCCAAAGCCTGACGCTTTGGAAGCAAGCTAGGGGAAAGCACACACAAACAGAGTGTAAAACTCCAGAGATAACTGATGGCCAATAAATGCTGTTTACTAAGAAAATGGCACCAAGTCCTCACCGACAAGGCCCGAGTGAAGCCCACCACCCCATGTTTGGTGGCCGTATAGACTGGACAGCTGAGCAGCGGCGCCAGACCTGTGGGATGTGGAATTATACCACTCATTTTAAAAGAACAGTGGGTTATATTCTTGTTTGCCATTTTCTTTGAACAGCCTTATGTGCATTTGTCATGTTTGAAAAGGTAAATATACTCTCCTGTGAAGGAAAAACACAAAAAGCAAATAGGAAGCCTTTTAGCTTGTGGCTTCACCCTTGTTTTTATATGCGAGTACATTTCTTTGCATTATGGTACCTGCCATAGAAGCCGTGTTTACAATGACCCCCCCTCTTCCTCCAGTCTTCTTGTTCATGCGCTCCAGAGCCAGATAGGTAACCCTGAACAGAGACACCTACACGCAAGAGGATCATTTGCCATTCATTTCCTATAGTAATCTTTAAGTGTCCTGCAGTGACTTATGCAACCTTTGAGAGGTGGATTACACTCCACTAAAGCTCTAGGTTATAAAAGGACATGTCTTATGACAGTTAAATATTAATCATGATAAGGTGGTTGAGGAAAAATTCCCACCAGGTTGATGGACACGGTTTTCTCCCATTCTTCCTCATTCAAAATGCCAGCATTGTTACACAGAATGTCGATTCCGCCAAACGTTTCCACAGTTTTCTTCAGGGCCTCTTAAAAACACAATGTAGGTTTAAAAATGTACAACCGTTCTCCAAATCCCATTTGCATGCTGGTTGACTGCTGTGGGCATTACCTTTGATTTGTCCCTCTGATTCTACATCACATTTGAAAAATAAAGTATTTTCCGGTCCATACTCTTTGTCAAGGGTTTCTTTGAAACTTTCTCCTGCCGTGTTGTTGACGTCCAGGAGGACTACCTGTGAAAAAACTCTTTTAAAAACTGTACAGTCTAATTTTAACAGTACATTTTTATAGGTAAAATCTGTTATTAGCAAGGGGAAGTCCCGAAAGGGGCACAGGCTATATTTAAATGCATGTGTTTAACTGGGATAAATCTTACTTTTGCGCCGTTCTGCAGAAGTATTCGTGTCATTGCATTTCCTAACCCCATCGCTGCTCCTGTCACAATTGCGACTTTTCCACTTAACGCCATTTCAGAATTTGAGGAGCTCTGGAGCTGTTAAGTTTGGACGACTCGAAAAGTGCAAAAGCTGCTTCTCATACGCAATAAATGAGGGCTTCAGTGGTGAACTACAATACCCACAATGCACCGCTCCACCGGCCATGGTCTACTTCCGGTTATGCAAAAACAGTTTCGCTGAAGTGAGTGTACCGAGTTTTGCACCATAATCGTCAGACTAAAAAAAGTGTTATTGTGTTAAAAGTGTTCAAAAGTGTTAATATTATTGTAAAACCGGCTGCCGAATATCGCTGTGAGATCAGCAGCCGAAACACACCGACGGGGACTTCTACTCACCACTGGAGGGACGCGTTGTCCTTTAAAGCTCTTTTTCTTATTCTTTCTTTTTTTCTTCTTTCTGAATTAGATCATGTCCAATTTTAGCTTTGAACGTTTCCTTCTTTAGCCTAGTACTTTATTATACTTATTTTGTACTTTATTGTCTGCCGCTTATATGTAGTCCTCGTTAGTATAGTGGTAAGTATCCCCGCCTGTCACGCGGGAGACCGGGGTTCGATTCCCCGACGGGGAGTGCAACGCTTTTGTTTTCGTACATTATTTTTACTTGACTAAAAGTTGTGGCGATCTCTTTAGTCTGAATCAACATTGGGTTTTTTTGCTGTTAGGGTTGGGGTTAGAGTTGGATTTAACCCAAACCTTCATTCCAACCCTAACACAAAATTTAACCCTAGCCCTAACCCTACCTATCCTTGGGGCAGGGTTACGGCTGGGGTTAGGGTTAGGGTTAGGGTTAGGGTTGGGGTATGAGTTGGGTTTAGGGTAGGGTTAGGGTTGCTCTTAGGGTTGGGGTTAGAGTTGGATTTCACCCAAACCTTCATTGCAACCCTAACACAAAATTTAACCCTAGCCCTAACCCTACCCTATCCTTGGGGCAGGGTTACAGCCGGGTTAGGGCTAGGGTTAGGGTTAGGGTTAGGGTTGCGGTATGAGTTGAGTTTAGGGTAGGGTTAGGGTTGCTCTTAGGGTTGGGGTTAGAGTTGGATTTCACCCAAACCTTCATTCCAACCCTAACACAAAATTTAACCCTAGCCCTAACCCTACCCTATCCTTGGGGCAGGGTTACAGCTGGGGTTAGGGTTAGGGTTAGGGTTGGGGTATGAGTTGGGTTTAGGGTAGGGTTAGGGTTGCTCTTAGAGTTGGGGTTAGAGTTGGATTTCACCCAAACCTTCATTTCAACCCTAACACAAAATTTAACCCTAGCCCTAACCCTACCCTATCCTTGGGGCAGGGTTACAGCTGGGGTTAGGGCTGTTTAAAGCTAGTTGGCTTTTATTTGTATATTTCTTATGTTCTATGTTAATTAAAAAACAGCACATTGTCTTCGTTTGAGGCATTGGTTTATTGAAGTTTATTGAGTATGCATCAATTTGTATATATTTTTTTGTTTTCACGTTTGTCCTGCATGCCTTAGTCCAGC
>CAAE01013760.1:20265-44677 GCA_000180735.1 Tetraodon nigroviridis
TGAAGAGCGTTAGTGGTGGTCTGACTTTCATACCTTTCACATTTATGTCAGATAATTCAACTGTAGCCACCCTATTGCCACCCTTAAATTATTTCTTTTGGGACCAGTCTCCTTCTCCACCTTTGGATGGCTCTCATTGAGGGTTATGATTCTGAAGCTTCTCACAATGTATTCTGTCACTGCATCACAAATGATGGTGCAGTGACCATGTTGAACTCACCAGCTGCTCTTAAAGCCTCTGTGTGTTCCACCTGGAGAAAAAAAAAAAGCATATACCATTGACAGCATGTATCAGAGCCCAGATATATCCATAGACAAATTTGATGAACCCCTCATAAAACAAGTTTGGACATACGCTTGAGACCCAGGAGAAGAACTGTGATGCCCAACAGCAGCATCAAAGCGAGGGTGAGGGAAAGGACTGGGACGTTGATCTGAAGGGAGAGAGAGGATAGAGAGTCCTCTACCTGTCATGGACAGAAAGAGATGTCAAGATAGATACCTGTGGGTCGGTGTTCGACTCTAAGGGTGGATTGTCATGACTCACAGAGATTATATCAGAGCGTAGCAGGGTAGAGTTCTTTAGAAGGTCCAGATGAGATGACAACAGGGATCTCCAATTTACTACAACAACAAACAGGCAAAACATCTGATCAGGTGGACCAGTAAAAACACCAGGTTTGGATTAGCAGCTCCATCACCCACAGAGAAGCGGGTTTAAGTGAGGGCCAAGCTTCAAAACTTGTGGAAAACGGCAGAAAAATGTTATGGTCCCCAGAAGAACTAGCTTCTAACCTGTGGAGGTCAACGGCTCTGTAACTCTGCTGGGGGTAGTTGTTGGAGTCGAAATGGTGATCGGAGCTGCCAGCAACAAAAGTACACCGTGACTGACACATCATCAACTACCACAGGATAAACAGTCATTTTGTCTTCTGTTAGATATGTCCTAAAAGTCAGCTTTGAGTGAAACAAGAACACATTTAACATTGAACTTGTTTTCAATATTCTTCTTAGGTATTTTTGTGCTCAACATTAGCCTCATGTAGCAAACAACTGCTGCAGAGATTTTATATCTTAAAGAATCTCTCACCTTTGACCACTCTCAGGTTCATGATCACCTTTTTGTCATTGAAGACCCCATCGATGTCTACCCTGCAGCAGTACAGACCACTGTCTGTCCGCCTCACGTTTAGGATATCCAGGTCTATCTGGCCGTCCAGGATATCCCCTGTTAGCCGGTACCGATCAGCTACCTGCAAGACCAGAGTCGGTAACGTTTCAGTATTTGATGTTCTAAGGTTCATAGGCATTTTTCAAGATCAAATATTAGGGGTATAAACTCTGCTGGACATGCCCTTTGGGAGAGACAATCCAGATCATCTGCTGACCTTAGAGATAACTCCTTGCTCATCCGTCTGAGCCAAGATGTTGTTGCACCAGAAAGTACCACAGCTACGACCCCAGCACGCCCGACTCAGACCGAAGCGCTTTACGGAGTACTGACAGGAAAGAGAGGCCACACCACCTTCTACCGCTTTAAAACAGCAAACAGACACCAGGTGTCCCCCTGCAGCACAGAGACACAGCTGAAAAAAATCCAACTTGAGGTTTGGACCAACTTAGCATTTTATTTAAAAAAAAAAACAAAAAACAAAGACAAATGGATAAAATAAATTAGAACTGGTTTAAAATATGATTAAACAATAGTTGCAGAGTGAAAACAATCAGAAAACCTGGTTCTTCCCTGCCAGTTGTAACAATAAATCCAGAAGAACATTATCTTTGTTAGGCTTTTGTATCGGTACTGCGCAGAGCAGGACGGACTCTGATCTAAGCTAAGTACTTCCCGCGAGGCTGCTGTCTTCGGCTGTCAGTCATGTCTGTTATGATGTCAGCAGTCTCTGTTGTGATGTCAGCATCTAGTGGGTCTCACCTGACAGGATGAAGAGGGCAACGACTGCGTTCTTAAGCGTTGTGCGGTTCTGCGGTAGGATGACGGCCATCCTGTAACTCTGTGTACGTCTCTTCTTTGTTCAGCTGGGGGACTACACTGTGAAGGAACTCTGTGTGTTTCTTGGGGACACACACAGGCTGTCACTGTGTCTGTGTGACGTAGTGATAAAGTCCTCATTCATTCTGCATTGCTGGAAAGGGCTGATTATATCTTTTATTTTTCACTTTATCAGACTGTTTAGGTTGATTCCTTAATGTTACTTTATGAACTAACATATATTCACAAATATAGCAGACCATAGATATACATTGCAAATGCAATGTACTGTAAATGTACTGTAATGCAATATACTTTTTTCTGTTCATTTTTATATTTATGTATAGCCATTACTCTTTTTATATATATTTTTTTTAACTTTTGATTAATGATGTACATTTTTGCGCAGGCATTTCAACCGGAACCTTTGTTTCGATCATAGGACCCCGTCAACGCATGCGCGTTGAAAAGAGTGAGACCAGTTTACTGTCAGAGGAGCCAAACCGAGGCTCAAAGTAATCTTATAAAAAAACAAACAAACAAACATACAAAAACATAAAACTTAATATTTAGAAAAGTGACTGTAAAACAGTGTTGGGAGCTGATTTGAAGCATTTTTTTCCAAATTAGAACTGGTCAATGTTGCTATCTGCTCGGAGAACCTGACGAGTTAGCCTGGGCTAACAGGATTACCTGATTGTAGCTAAGCAGGAGCCGAAGTTTGTTCAACTATTATGAGTCAATCTGGGAGATAGTAGAGGTGAGTTCGCTGTTAAAGTTAAAAATGGCTGCTCATCTTTCATACCAGCAAAAGGATGAAATAAAGGGGCGAACCGGCGAGCTAAGTTAGATCATTATTACACATCAACGCTGACGTGGTGATTAGCACGCGTCTCCTACTGTGTTTACCAAGCTAAATGAAATATTCTTATGGGTTTTGCATTTTTCACTGTAAGGCTTGGATACCTCCTTTATGTTCTACTGTTGTCACCGTGCATCCAAACATAGTCCTGTTCAGAAAGCTTCATGGCGCAGTCCTCTTTGGTTTACCAGGATGCTCCAGGCGCCGTACGGCAGCCTCGACCGGGACCGGCCCCTCATCCGGCTGCCCTTCACCAGCTTCGCCGTGGGTACAGTTCTGCTCCCGCTCACTGGCCTCATTGCCTGCCTCTTCATTTCTCTGGTGTACCATTTTGAAGATGCGACGTACACACACTGCCATGTAGGTGGTCTCATGATGCAACATGGTAAATTTGTGAGTCTGAGTTTAACTTGAATGAAAAAACTCTGCATTTCTACTCTTTATTCTTCCAGGTTTCTAACTACTTGCCATCCATCAGCGCAGCCATCAGTCGTGTGCCAGAACGCTACATCTGGCGCTGTTGCGTCGGCCTACACTCAGCGCCTCGCTACCTGGTTGCTGCTGCGTACTTCAACTTCTACTACGGCCGGTTTGCCAAGAGTCTGCCGGAGCTGATACTGAGTGGGCTGGCTCTAATCTGCAGCCTGTCTGAAAATACAGGCCTGCTGCTGCTCACATACGTGTCTTCCTCTGAAACATACAGTGGGTTCCACGGTCTGGAGCGCTTACAGGCCCCAGGCTGTAACACCACACTATCGAAGCAAAGCTAAAGTTAACTTTCTGCACCACAATCAGCCATAACATTAAAACCACAGTCACAAATAGTTTGACAGTCACAAAACACCTCCAGCTGTGGTACTAACGAAGCGTTTCTTTTTGTAGGTATTCACAAAAATGGTTTTATTGTGTTCATAGCAAGCTCTCTGCTACACATGCTCATTACCTGCAGACTATGGTATGTGATCAGAAGACACTACGTGAACCCAGAGGTAAACAAAGTTTGGTGGCTTTGTGTTTTTAATGTAGATGGCCACATTTTATCTTGTTGACTGGAAGCATTGTGTTTCAGGTTCTGTTGAGGATTTCTTTTTTACTATTTTTACCTGCAGGGAGTGCTGCAGGTTCACACACAGAACTGGTATCACTATTCCTCAGAATTTCGAGAGGCGCAGAAGGCCATTCATGATTGTAAAGGCTCTTCCTTACACCCTGGAGTGGCATGTTTAGCGTTTATGCATTCGTCTTTTACACATCTTGCCAGGCCATTAGAAAGATTTTATGATGCTTGAAGTACAAATAAATGTATTTTAAAAGGGTAATGCAGTATTTGAGATGTATTATGCGCCTGTGATTTTAAAAAAGAACACCACTCCTGCCCTGTAATTACCTGGAACAGTTTGTTGTGGTTTGGAGAGCAGGTAGATTCCTCACCAGTTTGTGTTTTTTGGAGCTTTTACGGAGATTTTATCTATATGCGGCCTGTAGTGAGGAGGCCCTTTTTTTAATCCAGGACATGTTACAGGTTTTTTAAAAAGCCCCCAAACCCGCTGGGTGCGCTTAAATTGGACGTGGCTCCATGCTGTAAAATCAATCAGATGCAGCTGAATTTCCTTTTGGTGCTTCCTGTTTCGCTGTGTGAGGAGCTCAACTGTAACACTTCCTGCGTGCTCACGCTGTGTGACTGATTAGTATCTAGGAAACCTTCGGCAGCGGAATCATAGTCTGATCGCTGGAGGTTAGACTGGACAACAAACACAAACCCTCCTGGTGACCACGTTGCCGAATTTCTGTCTGTTGCAGGAGATCACGTCACAACGTTGGAAGGTGCGTCTCTTCCTGTTCAACATCAGCTGTTGTCTGGCAGCCGCCTACTTCTTTAGGCGCCACAACAAGTTTTGCGAAGCTGGAGGTGAGCACGATGGACGAAATGTGTTTGTTTCAGTTTTATGACCTAACTCATTCTGGTTGGTTTCTGTCCATCCTCACCATCCCACAGTCTACACGCTCTTCGCGTTCTTTGAGTACCTGGTGGTCTGTTCCAACATGGCCTTTCACATGACGGCCTTCTGGGACTTTGGGAACAAAGAGGTGATCGTAGGCACGCCGCCGGAGGACAAGCGGTACTGAGTTTGAACGCCTGATGAATGGCACATGTGGACAGAGACTGATGGCGTGAGATTGAGGTCAACGCTTTATCTGAACTGATCTTGGAACAGCCGGTAAGAAGCCTGCTGTGGTTTTTATATGGGAGTGTTTTAAAATGAAAATGCTGCCACTGAGCAGCATTTTGTTTGATCGTGATGAAAGATTTTTAAGGGACCATTAGAAAACTTTATTTATTTTTCAATATTTCTCCTATTTTCTTCTAGATCCACTGAATTTTTCTATATTCTGTACTCTGAAATTAATTTTATTGCATTATTGTTTTTGGTTCTCTGAATATCACAAAACAATAATAATGATACATTTGTAGAAAAACCTTTGATGAGATCATGACCTGGTGTTATTTTAAATGTTTTATTTTCAGTGATTTTTCTAGCTCTTCTAAGACACTCTTTGTCTTGTAATCAGACTACAAATCATGTAATAATTCCTGTACCTTTTGTCATGTTTATGATGCTTTAAAGAAATCTGCGTAAGAGAAATAGCAGGGCAATCGAGACTGTCTGATATCAATAAACAGAAATATGAAGTTTCAGATATTTGTGAGAAGGAGGAAGAGTGTCCTTCAAGTTTAATAATGAATGAGATGCCGTTTAGCTTGACGGTCCTGATGTAACAGCTAAACTGTTCCTCTAAATTCTGTTAAATCTGCTATTTAATAACTCAGTAATGCATTAAAGATGTACGCACCTGTGCAGCACATTATCATCATCAGTGCTACAGGATCTCTACAAAACTACAGCCCAGACATAAATACGATTGTACAGTTTAAAATTGTTGGTAAAAAGTCTTTTAAAATTAAAGGCTGTCAAAGTGGAGCATGTTACAACCACATACAGTCTCTTTAATTAATCAGAATTATAATTATTAGAAATGTTGACAGACACGATTGAGCTCTGGGCCCAAACTTCATTTTGCATCTCTTTTTATATATAAAGTCTGACTTAGAAAACAACTTTTCAGTCTCTCAGCTGCAGAATCTTACAGCGACTTCTACAATAAGACGCAGTGTCTCTTGCTGACTGTGGGCTGCGGGTTGAGGAAGGCCCTGACGGCCTCCGAGAACACGTCCTTGATGCCGTCCTGGTTGAGGGCCGAGCACTCCATGTAGCGGACAGCCTGGATCTGACGGGCCAGGGCAGCACCCTGCTGATGGGTCACCGGCGTCTGGTTCTGCTCCTTGAGCTTCTTCTGTGTGTCCGGGTCGCTCCGGAGATCACTTTTTGTGCCGACCAGGAGGATGGGAACGTCCGGACAGTGATGAGACACCTGATGGCGGTCGAATTTGGAAATGAGAGCAGAAATCTTAAATAGGGACAGTTTAAAAGAATTTGAAAGTTCAACAAACGTGGGCCACCAGGGGGCACCCACTTCCAAATTACTTTTTTAAAATTGTTTTTGCAGCGTACAAGTAGACATCGTTTGAGCTCTGACCTCTGGGTGCCATTTGTGTTTGACGTTCTCGTAAGAAGCGGGGCTTGAGATGGCGAAACAGATGATGAAGACATTAGTCTGGGGGTAGGACAGCGTCCTCAAGCGGTCATATTCCTCCTGACCCGCTGTGTCCCACAGGTTCAGACTAACGATCCTGTTGTCTATTGTCACCTGAACGCACCACACACGTAAACACGCAGTTATTGTCACCTGAACGCACCACACGTATAAACACGGGGTTAGGCTTTGCCGTCACAAACCAAACCTTCACAGGAAGACGTGTTTTTATTTGATTTTGGACATGTGAAGATAGCAGTATTAAAGAAAGTACCCTCTTGGACACGCACCTGGCTGCTGTAGTTGTCGAAGACTGTGGGGATGTATTCTTTGGGGAAAGCTCCGGTGGTGTAGGAAATGAGCAGGCAGGTCTTCCCCACAGCGCCATCTCCCACCACAACACACTTTACACTCTGCATGATCACCTAGGAGCCTTCAACGTCCATGCGCGCGTGTACACACACACAAAGAAAGAGAGAGAGAGAGAGAGAGAGAGAGAAAGTAAGAGAGAGTTCCGAATACGGGAATTACATTTTGGATCCAAAGTCGTCGTTGCACAAATGTCGGAGGTTATCTTGAACGCAACATCGGGCTAAGCCCCGCCCAGCAGAAGTCCTTTAGCTGGGCCAATGGCAGCGTCCTGCCAATTAGTACGAAACCAAAAACTTATCATTTCTAGGGCAACAACGTGTATTTTGTTGAACTTAACATTTGGTGGCAGTTCAGCGCCTAAGTTCCCAGGATAATTTCTCAGCGGGTACTGTATCTCTCACTCTGACAGCCATTCAGGGACAAACAATTCCAAAACCCGGCGTCATGGTCGTAACCAGCTAGCAGAGGTTAGCATGTCTGCTACAACAACTGGACTTTACTGCTGTTTCTCATTGATTTTCCGTTGATGAGTTTTAAAAGGTAGGAAAAGAAATAAGTGATTTTAATCACCAAACACCTTTTAAAAAAATTCCTATGCTATATTATTCATTATGTCAATTTCGAACTTCCTCACTTTTTCCTATACAATAAGTTCTAAATCATATTGTACCAAAACAGTTCTAACTGAAGTGCTAACACATTTAATTAAAACAACAGGTCTCTATTTTTAGTTTTATAATCAGTAGTATTATAATATGAGTGTTTATATTACTCAAATATTTATGTATGTACTTTAATAACAGCCTAGCAAAGCGTTAGCTGCAGGTTGGAGCGTTAGCATGTTTATATGCTATATCTTGAAGTGTTAATGCAGAATGTTTGAGGTGAAAATGCTTACCTGTGTGTCTGATGGGTCTTTCTCAGTCTTCCTCCGGCCGTCAGTCACCAGTTTAACACAGGTTGTTCAGGAGATGTCCCATCGTCTGACTGCAGAAACAGGACACCGTTTGTTCTCTGTGTGCTTATGGAAATGATCTCTGCAAAAAGGAAACGCTCTCCAAAGAAAAAAAGATGTTATCTTGCCTATATATGTACACGCACACACGCACACACACGGATGCACCATCCCAAGTAACTGTAATGAGCTGACTGTAGTAGACTATTAACAGATACAAACTCAAATACTTCAGAGTGTTTAAAGTATACTTCCTCCTGAATTTAGCTTCAGGTGTTAAATAGACTTCATAAAGTACAGTATTTATTAAAGTTGTAGCAGACATGATATAAATGTGAAATTCTAGGGGTACACAGAACAGCTGAAGGTCAGTGTAATTGACCTGCAGTAACTGGGGTCACCAGGGCTTGGATCAACCACATAAGCAACCAGGAACACGTTGCTACTGCACGTTGGGTCCTTCTTTCCTCCAGGACCGCGCCACCAGTTTTCAGCTCAGGGAACATAGGTCAGGTCCAAGTTACCAAAATGGCGTCTGTTCACCTTTCAAGACTTCACTAAACCAGAGTAATATTTCAGGTTTTTTTAAGCTGCTTTAGGAAAGGACGTAAATCCGTGGACGTTAACTCCGATGCAGTTTGTGCTAAAGTTGTTATTCTGTCCAGATGTCTGGATGGAGAACTTGGCTCCACCCAGACTCTGGAGACCCTGAAACCAGCCTCCGTTCTCTGGGTGGAGGCCGGCTGAGCTCACTCTTGCTGAAAGCTCTCACCACTATTCTCACAATTTCTCCCTGCACTTCTTCTTTCTTCAGCTAGCGAACAGCAACCTCCAGCCTTTCCTTCTAAACCAGTTTATTAAAAATATTCCAATAACCTGCAAACATGGTCAGGAAGAAGAAGAAGAAGGAGAAAAAAAGAAACGTTATAAATGTCGAAACTATTTAGTTTTGTAACCGAGAGTGGTTAGGCAAAGAGGAACTTTTCGGTACTAAAAAATCCCCACATTGTGGGTTTATTTAGAAATAAAGTGGCCTCTGGGGAAGGTGACACTTTGGATGGTGAACGTAAATGGCGTCTCATCTCTCCGACCTCTGGTGAGACAAGGTTGGTCGCTTTGTGGTCGAACTAGTTTGAAACAAGCTGTCAAATTGTCTCAACTGCTCAGAAAATGACACAAAGGCACACAAAAGTTCGCGCCTCAAGAAAAAGCAGAGCGGCGGCGGCGTTACGGCTTCCTAGAGAAACCAGCTCATCTGATGGGGAACACTGGGCTGTCAGTCACGCTAGGAGAGGAAGAAAAAAGAAGGCGCACTGAGAAGAAAGAGGAAGAAACACTGATCTGCCAACTGCAGTATGACTGAAACACACACTCGTTGTGTAAAAACAGCCTTCCTGTTCGTGTGTGGGTGTCTGATATATTTAGCCTTCTACTTTAACGCCGCTTCATTATTAAAATGATGATCGACTTCTGGGAATAACAGGAAGGTTCTGGAAGGTCCCGCTCGCGCGGACCTACAGTTTAGTCCCTTCCAGCTGGGACTCCTGTGTGGAAAAACCTAAAGAATTAGCCTACGAGAACAACATGGAGAATGTTGGAATGAGCACAATCATTAGCGCTCATCAGCCACCCTGCTGTCACATCCTGGTTTCACTGGTCTTCTTTAAGCCATTTAGGAACCAAGAAGTGTTCTGGTTTTGTCTCGTCAGCTGTGTTCTCTGGCGCCTGTTTCTGCTGGTTCAGGAGTCTCCGGAGCCACAGAGGAACCGAGCCGTCCTGCAGCTGAAGCTCTGCTGGGAACATCTCTAAAACTGGAACTATGAGGTTTGCAAAAGCCTTTTCATGACTCCGTGGACTATTTATGTTTCAGCAATAAGGGGAAACCCGGCTGAGAGGAGACAGCCTTGCTGAATTTGCACACTGGCCTCTTCGTTCTGGAAATGTCGGAATGGCGACGATGCGGATGGCTGTTGGATGGGCAGGTGGCCTAAAAGGTGAGATATCCTGGAACATCGGATACCGGACCAAACGTGACTGCAACACTTTGAATATCCCGGAGGATCGGTCCATCGCGGCAGGGGCTGGGTTCTCGGCAGGTCAAAGGTCAAGCCCAAAGGCCGTGTGGTTGGTGAAGATACGTGATCCGTCCTCCAGGAGCCAGCGCTGCTAATCCTGGCAAACATTCAGGAAATGTCTGAAGAAACTGAAGCAGGAAGGGTTTGTCCTGCTCTTCCAGCAGCCACGGTCGGCTCTGAAGCGCACCGCAGCGCCCAACCGGAGCTAACACAACCCCGACACACACACCCTAACGAGGTAACAAGGCTAGAACGTTAAGGTTGAGCCCCGAACCGAACCCAGGACGCTGCCTCCGTCTGCAGCGTCTAAAAATCCAAATTCAGCCAAAGCAAAACTCCTTTTCTGACATTTTTATACTTTTGTGGTTCACAGCCCGTCCCCGAGACCCCCGTCTCCCAGACGTCGTCCTGTCTCTGTCCCTCACACCGTCCCACTGCTGGACCCTCTGCCTGTATGTTCGTTATACTTTTTTTTCCCAAAATCAAGTTTAAATGAGAGAAAAATGTTGAACAGTCATTTAGTGAAACACGCCCTGTCACTGTCTAGTCGTTAGTAACCAGACATTCAGCACATTCCTGTTTTTGTCTTGAATTGGTGACTTTTGACTCATTTTTAACGATCACCTGCATCATTGTGTGTTTTGTTAAGTAGTAATTTAATCACTTCCTCTGACAGGTGGTTCATACACATATTTACTTTAGTCCTAGCTGAAGCCTTGTTTTTTTTCCTTTTTTATTTCAGGACACACACACATGCACACAGGCGCGCGCACACACACACACGCGCACACACACACACGCACACACACACACACACACACACACACACACACACACACACACACACACACACACACACACACACACAGGGAGTGGTCATACTTCATCCCCAGTTTCTTGGAGCAGCATCAGCTAACAAACTAACCAGTCATTGATCTGTGAAAGAATTAATCGATACTGATGGTTCAGTGGTGTGCTAAAAGTGGAAACACACACACACACACACAGATACAGACACACACACACAGCTGATGAGTGTGAGGTAGGAAAGCAGACACTTACCGGTCTTGGTCCTTTCCTGTCACAAGCTCTGCTCCGTCCCTCTTCTTTGGTGGCTGTGTGTGTGTCTGTGTGTGTAGGAGTGTGAGTGTATGGGAGATCTAACTGATCTGTATTTCGCTGTGAGGCAGCGGACGGGTGGAGTTAATGAGGAGGAGGAAGTCTGAGAAGGGGGGGAGAGAGGGTGGGGAGGGGAAGTAAGTTTGAGGAAGTTGTGTGAGTGTGTGTTTTGTCTCTTTTTTATATATATAGCATCTTATCTTATAGCATCCTTTCTGTCTGCAGGTTGTTTCTTCAAGCGTACATGATCTCTCCTCCTCAGTGAACAGCTTTTAAAACCATTTGAGATTTCACTGACGCTTCTGCAGCTCAGACTTTAGTCTCTGCCCAAGGTTTGGAAGCTCCCTGGGGTCTCCTCCCGGATGCACGTGCCTGGAATCCTGTCCGTTTGGTCACTAACTGCTGCCAGGAACCTCAGGTGAGACTGGTGATGTGGATTGAGAATAAATGTGGAGCTCTTCCCTCTGCTAATCTGTCACTCTTGTTTGGGTTTTGGCTCTTATCTGATGTCATGTAGTTGATAATCCAACCATTTCTGACGCAAAAACATGATTACAGACCTAGCACATATTCAATCACTCAACATTTGATCTATATTAGTATTATGGATCTTTTTGACATAAACCCAGATCGTGGCCTCTGTTTTGGGCCTGAAACCTGTCCTGCGCCTCCCTCGTTTGACCACAAGGGGGCGCCCCGGCAGCATTACCAATGTTGCGTTTCTTGTCCGTCGGAAATCTGTAATTCAATCGGAAAGTTTAAGTGCCAGAGTGAAGACTGCGCAGTTAGCCGCGTTTCATCTTTTTAATCGTGATAGTTTTACTGCACACAAACGGAAAAACTTCGATCATTCAATTCAATAAAGGTAGCTGACAGACTGAAATTAGCCGGAGTAAACGTATACCGCTGTTATTTTGAAGGGTGCGTGTGGTTTCCGAGCTCTGTGCGGACCCGTGAAGGCAGACCGGCGGTGCGTCGCCCTGTGTTTTTCGTCTCCGGCACCAGTTGATCGAAGCGCCGAGCAGCGACCCGGGTCTGCAGCCTCCTGGTCGGGCCGCCTCCAGCCGACCGATGGACTGATCCGCGGGCCGGCGGGCGCAGAGGTGAGGGATCATTTGCGCACAACCCGACGCGGCTTCCCGACGAAACACTGATGTGAAAGTGCAGCGGTTTGACCTCTGACCTCAGAGGAAGTTTAATCGGTGTGTGGTCGGTTTGATCAGTTGATGATCGCTTTAATTTAGACACGTGAACGCTTTAAAGACCATAAAACGTCCACGTTTTTGTCCGTTTGGGGCGAAGTCTTACCAGTAGGAGCTTCTGTTTGTTTCCCAGATCATCTTTTACTGTTTGCTTATGTAAATCGGACCTTAATTATGTTTCATCTGATATGAAACAACACTAATTGGCTCCAGTAGAAGACTGTTTACAGGCTCATCTAGGAAGTCCAGATCACAATCTACTGGTTGTTTTTCTATTTGAGCCCATGTTCTGAACTCAGAAACATTGTTACTGGTCAAGTGTGTGTATACACACACATATATACTTACCAGGAATTTGACTGGTTCACCACAGTTCTCAGAAAAGAGAAAGAATGAACAGAAAATTAAACTACTGCAGAAAAATTGACATTAAATCGACAATTAGTTGAAGCAAATCTTCAAAACTATGTTTTAATTTTATTTTCAAATGTTGGGAAGAGAGAGAAAAGCTTCTTTTTCTGTTTTCAGACATGGAGGGTGTGTGTGCGTGGCTGGCGGGTGTGTGTGTGCTGTGTGTGCTTGCTGTGAGTGCTGACACTTCACTGGAGGCAGGTGACCACACCCGCCTGGACCATCAACACACACATCTGGTTCCCACCAGCAACGCAGCCTCAGGTAGGAAATGTTCCAGGGTTGTGGAACACACGCACACACACACACACACACACACTTTTTACTGCTGCAGTTTCGATGCTCTGTTTTGCATATTGATGTGTGTTTTCTGGCATGTGAGATACCTCAATCTCCAAACTCAACCTTTTTATCTTCTTTTACCTTTGTGATTAACTGTAGTTTTACATCCAAATTCTGCCTTCCTGTGCTCATTTTTAACCTTTTACAGTGGTGGATAAATCTGGAATATTATTTCTAATTGGACTTTGGACAAAAATCATCAAACACGTTCACGTTAGCGTGTTAGCAGTAGCATTCCATCATCGTCCTGATGTCAGAAGTGTTGTTTTAAAATCTATGAGTCACTTTAGAAGACAGATATTTTTCCCTCAGGCAGGTGAAAGACAAACGTCGTTCCTTGTGGAAGTTGAGTGAAATTTGTTGGATTACAGCCGCTGTGTTTATGGTTTAAAGACAGAATACAAACAAGACGCAGACGCTTTGTGAGTGTGTGTGTGTGAGTGTGCGCGCATGTGCAAAGAGCAAGTGTGAGCAGCTCACCACAACTTCCTGGAGATGACATTTTGACAATGAAGCAGGAAACACAGAGAAAAGCGAGAGAGGAGTCAGCAGATTATGTTGACGTCACATCTTGTGACGTCACCAGATTATGAACCCACCGGGGACCAAAGTAAGGCCCTCTACCCTGAGGATGAGACGCTAGCAGGGGTGGGACCAGAAACAACAGGACAGACCGGAGATCAAACACTCTAAAGCCATTTTGATGCGATGGCATCACTCTAGTCCCGCTGGAAGGTGGAAGCGTGAGATCAGGTTTCAGGCTGATGTTGGGTGTGTGACCCTGACTCCACCTCCCTCCCTTTAATTCTATTATCTTTGTATTTTTATCCTCCCAGCTGCTGTCGGTAATCCGAACGCTGAACTGGGACCTCAGACAGAGGCTGTCCCTCTCCTCTGCTCCGTCTGTGGTGTCCGGAGTTTCCACGGGGGTTTACGCTGGGATTAGATGGTGGAATGGTGGTCCCGCCTTATGTTACAGCTCTCACTCCCTTGGGGGGGTCACTGTGTGACGGTCGGTACGGCTGCAAGCCCTGAGTGATCCGGTTAGCAAAGATGAGGTTTGAGGCTTTAGTTGGGAAAATGACACAATTTAAATTAAAAAAAAGGGACTTTGTGTCCGGAGGCCAATGTTCCGTCACCGTGAACAATGGTGGAATATTAAAGGCAACAGGAGCTGCAACATAAAAACCTGCTCCTGTCATCTGGAGTGTGTCCAAACATTTACTCAGTGCAGTAACACACACACACACACACACACACACACACACACACACACGTTTTACTGCTCAGTTTCGATGCTCTGTTTTGCATATTGATGTATTCTAGCCTTTCAACTCAGTTATTACAACCTGCAGGTAGCTGCGCTCAGAAACTGGTCTGAGAAGCTGCTGCCTTTTAGTTCTGCGCCGTTCCAGCTCTTTGGACTTTCCTGTTCTTCTGACCTTTGTTTTGGGCATCTGCCGTCTCCCATACGTCCCCCAGCCCTCGCCCAAGCTAGCATAGCCAGACAAGCCTCACATTAGCCCTAAAGCCAGGCCTGAGCCCTCAAACACACCCCAGTTGTGAGAACCAGACGCAACGTTCTCGCCCCGCTGATGAACGTGTGGAGGAACACACACCCACCAGATGTTCTGGAGGCGGAGATGTCCAAATGTAGGCATGAAGCTGTTGCTCGGTGGACTGTCGCTGCGTCGTGCACGGTCCCGCGAGGTTAGCATCTCCGATGGAACGGAACCTGCTCCTGCTCGGTGTTTGAACCACTGCGTTGGTTTGAACTGGTTACTGTTGTCTCCTAACTGGTCCGACTGGTTCGTGAGCGTTGAGAAAATACCGAAAAGGTCATTTTAGCAGGAGGAGATTACACTGTTGACTTTTCAAATGTATTTTTCACTCTTTTTCCTCTGTGCGTATTTTTATTAAGTGTTTATTTAGCCGGCAGTTTGTGTCCAAGAGATATTTATTTTTAATACCATATTAATCTCTATTTAACCCTTTTGATCACAATCCAAATCGGGGTATTGTATTAAATATTGGAGGCAGTGTGGTGAAAAACCACATTCCAAGATTAAAGTCTTCCAGTAGAGATTTGGTCCTGGAGCATGAAAACAAAAGCGAGGGCGTTTCAGGGCAGCGCTCCACCGCACAGAGCTGGATAACGTTCAGATTTCCTCTCTGGACGTCTCCGTTCTTCCTCCACCCAAACAAAGATGACAGCTAGAAACGGATGGACGTTCACTCATCCTGTTGCTGTTTTTGGCTGGAAGCTGTAGTATTTTCCCGGTTCGGACGTGGAGTCAAACAGGAGAACAGATCCGAGAAGCAAGATTTATTTCACAATTGTGGACTCTTCAGCATCCAAACACACAAGGTCATGACCCCACGGTGTCCGACGAGGAAGAGCCCCGTCTCTTCCGCATCCAGATCTTTTAATACCTGACCGCACCCAGTAGGCGTATCTGACAGTGATGCAAAAGTCATGTGACACTGCCAAGGTCACAGGTGGCCATGCCTTTAGTCTCATATACTAGACACAAATACACTCTTCATGTAATTATACAATCATATACAGTTGTACCTGATTCTGGTGATTATGATTATCACAAATGACATTTAATATCTCTTACAAATCATAAATGGTTATGCTTACTTCTGATGAAAATTGCAAATGGCAGCTAATATTTACTACAAAGCGGAGCGGATTTGGGTCGAGCCGGCAGGCGTTAAATCCTGCTCGCCGTCTGGAGAAGGAAGCCCAGAGGCGGGTTCGGTTCGGCTGGTTTCTGACCGGTTTGCTGCCTTGCAGATCTGTGCTCGATAGACCAGCTGCTCTGCCGGGATGAGAACGCTCTGCTGAGCTTCGAGGCCATCTGCAGCATCCACAAGCTGATGGACGAAGACGACGACGGGACGGTGGACACGGCCGAGACGGACGAGGTGAGCGGCGAAACACCCCACGCCGCTCCGGCGGAGCTGAGCTGAGCTACTGCTGATCGTACACTAACGCTAAGGTCGGCCTCCTCTCAGTTCCTCCGGGAGGATCTGAAGTACGACGACTCCAAAGCCAAACACAGCAGCTTCCACCGCGCCGACCTCCACATCAGCGTGGAGGACATGTGGTCCTCCTGGAAAGGCTCCGAAGGTGAGGTCATGTGATCTCCTGAACACGACCACGACAGAGGAAGTCCTTGTCATGGAAGTCTTTGTCACCGTAGCCCATATTGCATCCTTTGTGTGTGTGTCAGTGTACAACTGGAGCCTGCAGCAGGTGGAGGACTGGCTGCTGGTCAGCGTGGAGCTGCCTCAGTACGCAGAGAGCTTCAGGAGACACCGGCTGGATGGAAAGGCCTTACCCAGGTGGGCGTCTGCTTCCTACCGCACCCACCAGGGCCTTGATGAGTCTACCCTCGTCTGGCATCAGTGTGTGTTTCCGCGCCGAGTGTGTGCTTCGGGGTCGTAAACAGCTCGTTCAGGCTTTTATCTCTTCCGGTCCAAGTGAAGATGCGAAGACTCCGCCCGCCGTGTTGGCTCTGTTCCTGATGGATGACTGTCTGGCCCTTCTGCCGCACTCAAACCCTTTTTGCGCATTTCTGCAGGCTGGCGGTGAAGAACACCACCCTGACGGTGTCTCTGCTGAGGATCCTGGACAGAAGTCACGCTCAGAAGCTGCAGCTCAAAGCTCTGGACATCGTGCTGTTTGGACCGCCCCCAGGTCTGAGCCAGACCGCCGCCTGCACCTGGGCCGCCTGCGTGTGAACGACTGTCCATTGTCTCAGCAGGACAACATAACCAGTGGAAGGATCTGGTCCTGGGGATGTCCATCCTCACGGCACTGGGCGGATGCTGGTTCGCCTACGTCCAGAAGAGGAAGTCCCGCAGCGACCTGGGAAGACTGATGAAGGACCTGGAGGGTCTGCAGAGGGCTGAGCAGAGCCTGCTGGAGGTGCAGGAGAAGTAAGTCCACGGCTGTCACACTCAGCTGGTCCAAGGTGTCAGGAGGACGCACCTTTGGCGCCCTCCTGTGGTTGATTGCATTAAGAGCGCAATTCCCTCCCACCATCAACAGACGCACGTTTAGTCTCGGTTAGGATTCATGCACCGACACAGACGGGTTGAAACCCAGCTGGACACTAGAGGCAGTATCGCCATCGAGGACAGCAGCACCACCGAAAGGAAAAGAACGTGAAGAAATGAGTTAGCGCTTTTCAGGCTGTGCGTTCTGTTCAGGAACGACTACCCTCGGCAGCGTGATGTGACGATAAAGAGCACGCTGACAAGACTGAGCAGCATACCAAACTCTGTGTGTGTGTGTGAGATAAAGTGAGTGAGGGAGACTAGATATTCTTTGACCATATAAGGACTTTAGACAGAAAGTTCCTGTGGAGACGTTCCACACACTCCACGCTGACCCACACACACTGCTGTGTGTGTGCGACAGCGACCGACCTGCAGTCTGCAGGAATTTTTCTGCTCACTGTCAGCAGGACGGCGGTCTGAAAGGCGTCTCTGCTGCCGCTCTCTTCTCCTTTCCCTACCGCCAAACCCCGCAGGTCACGTGACCTGTGGCTGCTGGACCACAGTTCTGACGGCGGTTTTAGGCGCTCGGTGACACGACGGTTGACTTGCACGCAGACTAAAAACCGCACTGTTTGACCGTCTCTCGTTGCTGTAGAAGACACAGCGCCCCCTGCAGGTCCAACCACGAGTACGAGCACAGGTTACCGTCATGTGACCGCGTTTCCATGACAACAGGGCAACGTTCACAAAGCGTGCGTTGTTTCCCCCCCCCCCGTCAGGCTGCAGAAGGCTCAGGAGGAGCAGCGCTGCGTTCAGGTGGAGAAGGTGAAGGTGGAGGAGGAGCTGAGGAGCGAGATCGACTCGGCCAAGGAGGAGGCCCAGCGCCTGCGGGAACTTCGAGAGGGGGCGGAGAACGAAAGGAGCCGGCAGATATACGCCGAGCAGGAGCTGGAGCAGGTGGTCGGTCGGCCGGAGGACGGGCGGGAGCCGGACAGGACCTGAACCCTGGTCTGTGTGCAGGTGCGCACGGCCCTGAAGAAGGCGGAGAGGAAGCTGGAGTCCCAGGCGCGCTGGTCTCCGCCCGAGTGTCTGCAGAAGTGGCTGCAGCTGACGCACGAGATCGAAGTCCAGTACTACAACATCAAGAAGCAGAGCGCGGAGAGGCAGCTGCTGCAGGCCCGGGAGGGGGTGAGGATGGAGGGAGTAGGCAGGTAGTATGGAGGGAGTAGGGAGGGTGGATGGAGGGAGGAGGGAGGGAGGTGCAGACGGGCGGAGGTGGGGAGACCAGGGCGGTGATGGCACCTGTGCTGGGTTGCAGGCGGAGAGGATCAAGAAGAAGAAAAGCTCTCTTTTCGGGACCTTCCACGTGGCCCACAGTTCCTCCATGGATGACGTCGACCACAAAATCCTGTCAGCCAAGTGAGTGAAAAAAGTTCCCTGAAGGTTCCCCGAAGGTTCCCCCTGGGCGGAGGTGCAAACGCAGCCTCTCCTCCTCAGACAGGCCTTAGCCGAGGTGACGGCGGCGCTGCGGGAGAAGCTGCACCGCTGGCAGCAGATCGAGTCCCTGACGGGCTTCTGCGTGGTCAACAACCCGGGCCTGGCGGCGCTGGCGGCCGCCCTCAACCTGGACCCGGCCTTCCTGGGCCTGCGGCCGCCGGCCCCCCAGCACCTCATCCTCTCCGATGACCTGGACGACATGGATGAAGACATCCTGTCCGCCGGGACGCTGCAGTGTAAGTCTACTGCTGGGTGCACACACACGCACACACACACACGCAAGCAGGCGGAGGGTGGCTGGTGAAGAGGGCGACCCGAGCAGCTAAACGCCCCCTCAGAGGTCAGCGTTCTTCCTGACCCGAGGTCGGGCTCCAGCATCTTCACCGCTCCTTCTGATCCGCCCTTTTTTCTTGCCGTCTGTTTCTCGATGGGCTTCCGCCAGACGCGGCGTGGCAGATGGACCGGCGGCTGAGCGACCTCTGGCCCCTGAGTGGGATGGCCGACACCCAGTCACCATGGAAACACTCTGGTCGGCCCCGCCCCACTTCAGCCTTCCCTTTCCTGATTGGTTTTCGCCGTTTGATCACATGACTGCGTTCGCATGAACACGCGGGGCAAAGTGTCAGATTCAGAGTAGTCTGGGGCTCAAACGCTCGCGTCAAAATAGGTGATCATCGATGGGTCGGCTTTGATGAACCAGGAAGTTGCTTTGAAGGTGGATCGGCTTTGACTGCTGTTCATGTGAACGTCTCCTCACGCTGCTCCCTCCGTCTCCTCGCGCTCCTCCCCCCGTCTCCTCACGCTCCTCCCTCCGTCTCCTCGCGCTCCTCCCTCCGTCTCCTCTCCTCCCTTCCCTGGTCCCAGCCCTTGGAACCTCAACACCAACCTTCCTCCTCTCACTAACATCCTCTTCAGCTCCCAGCTGCTGGTTTTGGATTTACGATTCTCCAGAAAAAAGCACCAACTCCATTTTAACACTGGCAGCCTGGTTCCAAAAGACTAATAATAACTCAAATTCAACTGAATCAGCTGGTCAGGACATGATTTTAGTCATTCTTTTTTGGCTCTGCCGCTTCCGGAGCGACTGTCTTTGGCTGTCACCTTTGACCTTTGTCTTCCTGTGTGACTGGTTTGAAGAGGGCAGAGACTCACCCAGCTCCTGTCTCCTGCAGCTCCCAGCCTGATGCCTCTGCGCCAGAGGACGGCCGACCCGCTTCTGCCCTTCACCTCTCAGAGGTTGGTGGACGTCCGACGGAGGCGCAGCCGCTCCATCGGCCAGCTGGACCCCCCCGGGCCCTCGGCTTCCCTCTTCTCCTCTTTGTCTCACCCCTCTCTCGGCTCCGCGCTCTCATCCTGTCCTCACTATTCCTCTTCCCACGCTGAAGGCGTCGCTCATTTCTCCGCGCTGCTCCTCCGTTCCTCTCATTTTCCCTCTCTGGATGCATCTTCCAGCCTCCCGCCAGAAGGGGGCGCTGTGAGGAGGAGGGGACGACGCTCTCGCTCTAGCAGCTTTGGGTATCTTCCTCTTCGTGCTTCAGTGTTGGCGAATGCACTAACAACCTGTTTCCTTGGACCGTAACTCACCAATTCTGCCCGTCTGAGTGTTTATTCTCTCTTCTCCGCTAACCCGCACTGGTCGCTGCCTTGTCGTCCTCCATTTGTCACTCTTTACCTCTTCACCTGCTGATTTATGTTGTTGTCCATCACTGAGTGGCTGGTTTTTAACTGTTTAAATTAGAAGAAAATGAGGTAGAATTCATGGCAGCGCCACAAACCTTTTGTGATTGTCAGCAGTTAGCATGTACTTTAGCCTTTAGCCTTTAGCCTTTAGCGTGCCATCCTGGTCTCTCTGTCTTTCAGGGACATTATAAATCGCTCGGATTCGGACTCCTCTCTCCCTCTCTCGCAAAACGAGTCCCGAAGCCTGTACAGCTCCAAGCCCTTCCTCCCGTCGTCCCGGCTTCACCCCCGGCAGAGTCCCAGCTCCAGGGTCGGCGGAGGAGGAGGAGGAGGAGGAGGCAGAGGAGGAGGACTGGAGAAGAGCTCCAGCCTCGGGGAGCTGAGGGGCGGTGCCATGGACGGCCTGGCCTCCTCCTGCTCCACCCGTTCGCTCTGGGTCACTTCTGACAACGCTGAGAGCCAGGTGGCGTTCTCCTCCTCCACCTCCTCCAGCTCCTCCGGCAACGGCCGAGGGACGGGCGTTCAGCTCCCAGCCAGGAGGAGCCCCACCCAAGAACATGCTAGCGAGGACAGCGGACCCTCCGGCAGCCGGAGGAGAAAAGCTTTCAATAAGATCTTCAAGAAGAAGAACGGGCGCCACTGAGGAGACCAGACGGGACCGGCCGTCCTCCAGCTCTTCACTCCTCTGCTCTTCATTCAGCTGATCCCTGAGGGGGGATCAGCCTAGACCTCACGGCCAAGCCAGCAAGGAAGATCCAGAGGAGGAGACACGGACCCGAGAGCTCCTCCCAGCACCTTAAAACTGTCAAAAGATTGTGTTCCATGATTCTGTCTGTCAAAAATAAAAGGAGAATTCATCCTCAAACCGATGTCTGTGGCAACCAGCGAGTCCGTGGACCAGCTGCAGCAGACTGGCAGACTGGTTTTCATTCAGTCCGGTTTCCACGTTCAATCCCAGTTTAACGCTGCTCTGACGGGCGCTTCCTGCCTGGCGCCACCTTGCGGTCAGCTGGTGTAAGACAACAGACCTTTCCGGAGCTCTTTCTCATCAATAACTCGATTTTATAGTATTTCAAACCGGTGGAGGAAAAAGGCAAAGAGATGAAGACGCCAGAGACTTACCGAGCGACGTCTCTGTTCCCCATCAGGGCGGAGATGTTCGGATCACCTGAGGGCGAAGAAACAGGACATGAAAACGAGGCCGAGTCAGCTGACTGTGTTTGCTCAGAGGCTTTAAATCTACTTATTTACACTGAACTTCACGGTGTTTATTTAAAGAGGGCAGCTGTCGGCGAGAGCCGACTTCATTACCCACCCAACGTAAACATCATCTCCTGAAACTAAAACATATCTCACGCGTGTTTAGAGTTTGTTCTAATTAAAGAATACAATATAGGTGACTGTAAATTATTCTCGGTTTGATTACACCTAAAAGTAATGACCGTCTCAAACTACTGTTACCTAGGAACCAGAGTAAAGGCGTTAATAAACTCATTTTTTCCTTCCCTTTGGCTTTGTACTCGTACCCGAAGTTTACTAGGAAGTTGAATTTCAGATCATAAAATGTAGACAAAAGAATATATATATACGAAATGACCGAACCTCAATAGCGTTGGCTGCGATGACGCACTTTGACCAGCAGGTGGCAGCATTGCGCTGAAACCGGTGACGGCGCCTGGCCTGGTCCCTACTGCCCCCTGGTGGACGGCCTGCAACTGCAACCACAACAGAAGCTGACAAATATTTGTCACAAACGTGTCTGAGCCACGTTTGACCTAATAAGTTTTTAAGTACCATTAGGGTTACAAAGCAAACAGTCGTGAACATGCACCACCATCTTAAAATTAAGTGAGACTGCTGCCTTTATTTGTTCTTATTTAGTTCTAGAGTCTTTCTGCAATTGATCTTGGGGTTTCTTCTTTTATGCATGGTGATTTCCTGTTACACCTCCCTTTAACCGCTTCCCGGAAGAAACACAAGTGAGGACTGGACAAAGTACACACCTGAAGGGAAAATACTCTCCATGAACAAGAGCTGGAGCGTCGATTGTTTTTAAAGGAGCGACGAGAACGTTGGCTGCAGCAGGAAACCAAAGTCACCTGATCAAATCCTCATTTTGGGGGGGACAAATTGAAAACAGCGGCTTTGGCCCTTATGCAAGCAGCAACGCTGGTGAAAGCTCAGTGAACGGAAGAAAAGCAGAAATGAAAGAAAGAAATTATTTCAACTTCCCTTTAGAATGCAAGACCTGCCGCTTCTGCTTTTATTAAAAGCACCGACGCGTGTGGGTGGACCGACTTAGAAAAGGGTTAAAGAAAACATGGAAATATTTGCACTCCTGCCTTAAACTTCACAACATCGTGCAAAACATTCTTTTTACCAGGAAGATTTGAGTCCGACATCAAAAGCAAAGCAGATGTTTTAGCGGTAACAGTTATCGGTGCAGAACTGTGACCCTGCAGAAAGAACGGGGGGATTTTCACACACACACACACTCGGATTTTCATGGTCAGAGGACGAAACACACAGATCTTCACCTGACATACAAAAATGATCATTTCTACAGAAAAATAAGTGCGTATCTGTGCTCCGGTGACACTCCTGATCATGTGACCATTTAAACACTCATCCTAAGACCCGGAGGGTCACACACACACACACCCCAGCCCCTCAGACAGGAGCTCTAGGCCTCCATCACTCCAACTCAGTCTAAACATCTTTACTTCCACAATTTACCTCTAAAAAAAATAAAAGATCACATCTGTTGGCGCCAGAATGAGCGGCTGCAATCAACATGTGAGAGAACTTGAGCTGCCTCTCTCCCTCTTCCTCTCTCTCTTCCTCTCTCTCTCTCTCTCAGTTTGCTGCTATATTTAACCGACTCACTCACACACACTCGACATAAACGCCGAGCAGCAGGATGGAGGTAGGGCTCGCAAGTTTGTGTCTTCTTTTCTTTGTCACGTCACAGTTTGATAAACAATGGCGCAAAATTAATCCTGGGAATTTTTTTTTTTGCTGCTAGAATAATAAATGTGCAGTTTGATCCATCAACTAAATAAAACTCCGCGTGTCCTTGTGGCACCTGGCACGTTTGTTTAGATTACGGATAAGATGTAAATTACTATGCAAACTGCACGTTTCAGGTCATCTGCTGACATGTCTTTTGCAGACAGTTTATGTAAAATAAGTGAAAGAAGTCTGGAAAACGGAGTTTTCCAACAGCGTTTGAATGCAGCACATATTTGTGGATCACAAGTCATTTCTCACCGCGACAGAAATCCGCAGATTAAATTCTAATGATGCCACACTGGAAACGTGACACCTGAACGCAAAAACACAGCGAGACAAAAACCGGATAGAGACGCTTGTCCTTGCATGTGACAGAGATGTGACGAGACGAAAAGAAAAAGGTATCATGTTGTTGATAGCAGCACAGGTCAGAGGGAGCGTCGCACAACTCGAATCAGACATAAACGTTCATATTTACAACACAATAATACTATCAGGAATGCTCAGAAGAGCAGGAATCCTGTGTGACTCTGTGTTTTACACTCCTTAATGGCCGGTTGCATTCTTGATGTTTATGAATCGGTGTCAACGTCTAGAGTCATGTGTGACCTTCTGACCTTTTCTAGAGAGGCCAAATAGGATTGTGTGTTTAGAACACACAACCAAATCGGAGGGTTTGGACATGTGCATGAACGTTGCCATCAACGCGGCTGCAAACGTGCTGCAAAGCATCATGGGAGTTGAAGTCACTAAAAATGTTTTTTTTTTTAAATTTTATACCTGACAGGTTTGTAGCAGCTAAACAACAGGAAAGTGCACGTCCACATGAACACACACACATCCACACAAACACTCACGCTTGTACTCCTATCTTTGTGAGGACTTTAACAGTCATAAAGTATCACCCAGCTTCTAACCCTAACCCCCCTGACCCCTGACCCCTGACCCTAACCCTGACCCTAACTCTAACCCTAAAACCTACGTCCAAACCAACCTTGAGCAGCCACTTTTGCACCAACCAGCCTGAAAGTCTCCACCTTCCTGAGATGTCATCACTCAGTCAAATGTGTGTTCCGGTCCTCACCTCGTAGCTCACACACACACACACACACACACACACACACACACACACACACACACACACACACACGCACACGCATGTACACACAATGAGGAAGTGGTTTAACGGTTTTGTTTTCATGACACTCTGCTATGGTTTGCAAGATG